>CM046331.1:10753551-10823551 GCA_025403435.1 Artocarpus heterophyllus
TCACTACGCCGAAGCCCCTGAGGTTGTTGTTCAGGTTTGTTTGGTTTTTCTACACCGATCGGAATGGTTTCGTTCGGAACCTCTGGAGTAAACGGATTACCCCTCAACTCCTCAAGCACCACTTTGCTTTGAGGTTTAAAGTCGTTCATGTAACTCTCCTCAAGGAAAGTTGCATTAGTTGAAACCACGACTTTATTTTCCTTCGGGTTATAAAAATAACCCCCTTTAGTCCCTTTTGGATATCCTACAAACACGCAAACTTCTGAACGTGCTTCCAACTTATTCGGATCCTTAAACAGGACATGAGCTGGACATCCCCATATGCGAATATGGTTTAAGGATGTCTTCCGTCTTGTCCACAACTCGTGAGGAGTTTTAGGGACCGATTTTGAAGGCACATTGTTCAAAAGATAACATGCGGTTTGTAGTGCATATCCCCAAAAGGATAAAGGCAATGATGAATAACTCATCATGGACCGAATCATGTCCAACAAAGTCCTATTCCTTCTCTCTGCTACGCCATTCTGCTGCGGAGTGCCCGGCGCAGTCAAATGGGATAAAATCCCATTCTCTAAGTGTCCCAAGAACTCATCAAATAGGTATTCCCCACCTCGATCCGATCGAAGTGCCTTTGTGGGTCTACCCAATTGCTTTTCCACTTCAGCCCGAAACTCCCTGAATTTATCATAAGTTTCGCTTTTGTGGTGCATTAGGTACACATACCCATATCTAGAGTAATCGTCAATAAAAGTAACGAAGTACTCATACCCTCCTCGTGCCCGGATGTTCATCGGTCCGCAAACATCACTATGCACAAGTTCTAGAACCCCTTCGGCCCTATTGCCCTTAGACCCGTATGGTCTTTTGGTCATTTTACCCTCCAAACAAGACTCACATTGAGGTATAGATTCCACCTTTAAGTGACTTAAAGGTCCATCCCTTACCAACCTTTGAATCCTATTTAGGTTAATATGGCCAAGGCGCAAATGCCAAAGATAAGTCTTATTAGAGTGAGAAGTTTTAAGTCTTTTTGAGTCATTATCATTTATCTCAGCATTAAGCAACAAGTCCATCTTAGGTTTGATAAAATATAGATTATTTTGCATCCATCCAGAACA
Organism: Artocarpus heterophyllus; assembly: GCA_025403435.1. NCBI lineage: Eukaryota > Viridiplantae > Streptophyta > Magnoliopsida > Rosales > Moraceae > Artocarpus > Artocarpus heterophyllus. The sequence continues at coordinate 10,754,670 of CM046331.1, forward strand.
GATAAAAGATTTGTTTTTACGAATCACCACTTTTTCATTAAAAGATACCACGTAGGAGTCTTTAAATAAAGAAGATACAGAAATTAAATTCCTTTTAAATTTAGGAACATAAAAACAATCTCGCAAAATTAAACTCCTATAATTATCAAAATAAAGATGGACATCTCCCACTGCTTCCGCTGAGACCAAGGATCCATCGCCCATCCGAAGCGTTAAGTCTTCACGAAGTAGACTTCTCGTTTCTTTGAATCCCTGCAGAGAAACACAAACATGATTAGTTGCACCAGAATCTATGACCCAAATGTCACTGGATTCCTCAACCAAACAAGTTTCTAAATATAGAAGATCACACCTACCTCCCTTGGAAAGGAAGTCCTTGCAATGCTTCTTTATATGCCCGACCTTACCACAAAAGAAGCACTTAAGCTTCTTTGGGTTCTTCTTCTTCTTCTTCTTGCTCTTGGTAGCAATAGGAATAGAAGACTTCCCACTCTTGGCCCGTTGTTTCTTTCCATTCCCAGAGTTAGGATTGGAACCAGAAGCAGCTACCAAATTGGCCTCTCCACCAGCAGGAGACTCCCTGATCAGCAGTTCAAACTCTTGTAACTGTTTCATCAGTTCCGTTAAGGTCATATCCCGTCTATTGCTTAGATTAAAAGTAGCTCTAAACGGAATAAATTCCTTAGACAGAGTCTCAAAGACCATAGTCATCTGAGTTTCAGCATCGATGTCGGCTCCATTGGTTTGAGCCTCAGCGAGGTAACCCATGACCAACATCATGTGCTCCTTTACAGATGTCCCCGGTCTCTGTCTACAGTTTAAGAGTTTCCGAAGCGCCCCTTGCCGCTTTGTTATGGCCTGGCCTCCAAACATGTCCTCAAGATTATCCAAGATCTGCTTCGCAGTCTCATAATCCTGATGTTGAGCCTGCAGCACGTTATTCATGCTAGCCATAACATAGCAGCGGGCCTGATCATTAGCATCTTTCCAGCGTTCGTACGCTTGGAATTGCTCATTACTTGAGTCTCCCGTAGGCTCGGGAGGACAAGGAGTTGTCAGAACATATTTCAGTTTCTCAAAGGAAAGGACGATGTCCAGGTTCCGTTTCCAATCATTATAGTTCTCACCGGTTAATTGGTTTTTGTCAAGTATCGATGATAAAGCGTTTTTAGACATTTTCAATCTACAATAAAGAATCATATACCAAACATAAGCAAACATATATAATAATTTAGTAAGATAACACAATCATGTAAAATCATACAAATGTGTTTATGTGTCAAAACCTTGAAAATATCACAACCTTACAACGATAATTCCCAACTCAGAATTCAACAAGCTCCTAGGGGAGTCATGCCAAATTCAATCAGGAACACGGATCCCCTCCTGATTAATATATGCCATCCAGGACCCGTATGATCCAGCATATACTAATAATCGTTTCTTTGGCCATTAATTTTATTAACAGAGCTCCTAGGGGAGGTTAATAATAAAATTAACGTGAGTGTATAACCACCGTTTTAATATTTTATCCATGATTTATAATCACCACCTAGGGGTGTGCAACCATAAATCATACTAAAATACCTTATCCTTTCAGAGATCCAATCTGGTACATGATAGAAATCCCTTCCTAGGGGTTGGGACCATCATGTTCTTCCTATGGACCAACGATGGAGGCCTTAGGTTCTCTCTTCGAAAACCTTCTCCCACTCAATCTTTTGAAGTCAAGGTTTTATTTTTAAAAATTATGCATGAACAATTTTAATATGAGCGGCACTCCCTATTCTATATGACATGTTATCAATATACATGGTAAATCATATTATAATGCAGACAAGCAAAGCAATCAAGCAAAGCTACAAGCATAATAATAATAACCGTAATATTATGGTTCCACCCTAGAGAATAGAAAAAAAATAAGATTACAAGAGAATAATCGAGACATTTATCGATTCTTCATCCTTGAATCCTTAAGCTGTATCCTTCTTCATGTAATATCCATCTTCAAGTCCTCAATCCCGTATGAATCGAATACTTCATATTTCCGGTCATATCCAAATTTAATGTTTCTCAGAATCGTCCCAAAAATAAAATTAAAACTGCACTGGAAAAATCGCACCTTTTCTGGACACCTGGCAGCTCTCGGTCGGCAGGCCGATCTGGGTGATCGGTCTGCCGATCATGGTGGTTCGGCCTGCCGAACATGAAGGTTCGGCCTGCCGGCAGAGCACCAAAATTTCTGCCCCACTGTCGGCCTGCCGGACCATACGTCCGGTCTGCCGATCTGTGACCTTCGGCCTGCCGAACTGTGAGGTTCGGCATGCCGACCGAGCAGAAAACCCTCAATCCAGAAAATACAATTTTAATGCAATTCATCAATTTTATTTTCAACAATTCAAAAACATAAAATTAGAGACTCAGGAAATACATGGAGGCGCCATCATCAATCTTCAAGATCCGACTTCTCGTTCCGTCTTCTCCGAATAATTATTTAATTACAAAATTCTTACAAATTAAATAATAATTCCTAGACGGAGATGATAGTCCGCCATCTAATTACATGAAAAACCTAGATACACATTCTAACCTCTAAGGAACCATAACCGGTATTAATTAATTAATAAATAATTAAACAACAATTTAATCAACCATAATTAATTAATAAACATTCACCATATAATCCATGACAACATATATATTATATAGAAACCTAGAGTGCCATCTCTCTATAAAATTTAATTCAAGCATTGGAGAGATTAAGATCACAAAATTTATGCATATAACATGATCACAAACTTGCAAATTTATGTAAAAACCTCGGCTCTGATACCAATTGTTGGAAACAAAGTGCGCAGCGGAATTTTAAAAATTTTTCATCAGAGTATTTTCCAAAACACAAGTTTGACATGTTATATGTATAAATTAAACAGATCTTACTAACCTCAGTGTGCCGAAGAACCTCCGCGACCTGTGTAGAGAAGTAACGTTCCAGAAGAGCCTCAACCAACTGGTCTTCTTTGCTATTCTCTATCCACAACCGGAGTGAGTGTGGGCTCACACGTACAGCTCTTCCACCGGTGACTCTCCTTCCAACCAATAGAGAGAACCCAAAGCTAGTGTTCGTGATTTGTGAACAAAAGCTCTCAGGGAGTTTTTAGATGCTCACTAGAAGAGTATCACTCTTAATCTCTCAAATTGATCTGAGTAAATCATTAGACTCACTCCCTTTTTATACCTATTGGTCCTTGGGGTCAGTCCATATCAGATTAGGTCTCAAAAATCGAAATAGAATCAAGTTCGGATCAATATCTTATAAGATACGCGTGAAAAACGCGTAATCTTAGCTGTCGCGGTCGGCATGCCGAACTGTGAGATAGGCAGGCCGAACTGGCCAGTTCGGCAGGCCGAACACGTCATCCGGCATGCCGAACTGTCGAGAAAAAATCTCCGCGAATCTTTTATTTTCCACCCGAGATTCTAAAGGATAAAGTCTCAGTTTTGATTCAAATAGCCCAATAGAAAAGATATCTGATCAAAACAAACTTTATCAAGATAATCTCTAAGAAAATAAATCAATTCACAATAATTCTACAAGTTTATCTTGTTCTAATTGTCCAAAATTAAAACAACCGATAAACAGACAAGAATTATCCGAACGCCATAATTCAACAAGTTCATCTTGAACTAATTTCTTACATAATTAATTCAACCGATAAACAGACATGAATTATTTGATTCTTATAAATTTTAAACCAATCTGATAAATCCGACATAAGTCACCAATTATTGGAAAAGCACGCCGTGTCGTTACAGGATTTTGTGAGCTAGCAAAGGGGACCAAAATGGACCTATAAAGTTCAAGCTCATGATAATTATGAAACCCAATATCCCAGATATACATTTCACAATTATCAACTCCAACGCTACTCCACTAAAAGCTTGGAGCTGCACTCTCGAACTTTATAGAATTACGAAGCTCGTGTAGCTAAGTCTCCATGACATATCATAGTGTATCGCATCCCCATATGATCATCCATAATCGGCTTAAGGACAAGTTCTGTCTTACCTTCCCGATTATTTTTATCTTACGTTCCATTGTCTCACCATTAGAAAACTTACCATCCAAAGATAGTATACCATTCGGTTACACCTATGTATCCAAATGGTTGAGCGCTCCAGTTTTCCAATTACAGGACAACGCATATAAGAGGATATCATTACTCCTAAAGAGGAGCTATGGATTCCATATCTATGAATAACAAGTCTACGCTACCAAGAGTCATGCCTCCAACGTACCGGCATGCATGCCACTATAGAGATGTGGGAGTCACCCATTGGTACATCAAAAGACACAAGTCGAGACAACGGGCCCATTATTCATCTCAGGATTAAGATACAATACAAATGATTGTCTAAAGTGAATCGATTTGACAAGACAGAATTATTAATCCAAATCAATTCACTTTATGTCCCGATCCAACACATCGTCACCTATGACAATGCGCCAATGTTTCTATTCACGGAGTCCAACTCCGATGGCCAAGACAAACCATCTCCCAAAAGGGATATAGACAACATAACAATCTTTACATGAATAAAGCGCCCAACTTTATTCCCTCGATTGCGGATCATATATTTTAGACCATCACCTTAAGAGTCGTGTCTACCGCATAATCATCCCATCATATGCCCAACTCTTAAGGTTTAGACTGACAGTCTCAGACTACTGTTTGCTTATCATACATTCAACAAATATGAACGTAAAGAGGACAATATTTGGTATATATAAATGAATAAATTCTTTATTGATAAAAAATGTCTCCAAAAACGTATTACATTTTTACTCCTTAGAGCATACATGTCTAACAAGTATTGCATACATGAGACTACCCACTACTGAAGGATAAGGCACCTTCTTTGTATATTCTCTTTCTTCATCAGACTTTGGAGAGTCTTTCTTAGAAAGGCTAGTTCTAGACTTAGATGGTTGGCCACCTTTCTTAGAATTTTGCATTGTATACTTATCGAGAATTTTATCTATGTATGCCACTCAGGATAAAGCTATTATTTTGTTCTTTCTATCCTAAAAGATTTGGATACCCAGAACATAATTAGCTTCATCTAAGTCGTTCGTATTAAACTGCTTAGTCAACCATAATTTGACCGATGACAATGCCCTAATGTCATTGCCAATAAACAGAATATCATCTACATAAAGTTGTAGAAAAACCACCTTCCTATCCTTAATATGTTTATAAACACATGGTTCGACCACGTTTTGTTCGAATCCATAAGTCTTGATCACTTGATCAAATCTTATATTTCAAGAATGGGAAGCCTGCTTAAGTCCATAAATTGACTTTAGCTGCTATAGAACTTGCTTTCTTGACCCTTAGCCTTGAACTTGTCTGGCTGCACCATATTTATGGACTCATCAAGATAGCCATTTAGAAATTTGTCTTGACATCCATCGCCCAAACTCATAGTCGAGAGCGACTAGCTATGGACAAGAGAGTGCAGATGGAGTTAGGCATGGCTATAGGCGAAAAGATTTCCTTGTAATTGATTCCTTTTTTTGCATGTATCACTTAACTACCAGTCTATCCTTATAGGTTTTGACTTTCACATCTGTTCTCCTCTTTCTCTTGTAAATCCACTTATATATATGGGTTTTATCCCTTCGGGAAGATCCATAAGTTCACAGACTTGATTAGTCTCCATAGACTTTATCTTAGTGTTCACAACTTCTGTCTAGAGCTTTAAATCAACATCCTCCATAGCCTTTATGTAAGTGTAAGGATCCTTGTCATGTTTAACAGATTTATTCAATTAAGCTTCACTATTGAACATATACCTCTTAGATTGATGCCCGATCCTCCCACTACGCCGAAGCTCCCTAGGTTGTCATTTGATTAGTTTTTCTACATTGATTAGATTGGTTTTAACTGGAATCCTCGGAGTGATCGAATCACACATTAACTCCTCAAATATCACTTACTCTGAGGCTTAAAGTTGTGCATGTAACTTTCCTCAAGAAATGTTGCATTCATTGAAACCACAACTTTATTTTCTTTTTGGCTATAGAAATAACCCCCTTTAGTCCCTTTTGGATATCCTACAAACACACAAACTACATGCTTCCAACTTGTTCGCTTCCTTGTATAGGACATGATTTGGACATCCCCATTGCAAATATGGTTTAAGGATGTCTTCCTACCCGTCCATAACTCATGAGGAGCTTTAGGAACTGATTTTGAAGGCACATTGTTTAAAAGATAACATGCAGTTTGTAGTGCATATCCCCAATAGGATAAAGGTAATGTTGAATAACTCATCATAGACTTAATCATGTCCAATAAGTCATATTCCTTATCTCAGCCATTCTGCTGCGGAGTACCCAGTGCAGTCAAATGGGATAAAATCTCATTCTTTAATAAGTGTCCCAAGCACTCATCGGAGAGGTATTCTCCACCTCGATCGGACCGAAGTGCCTTTATGGGTTTGCCTAACTGCTTCTTCGCTTCAGCCCAAAACTCCCTGAACTTGTCAAAAGTTTCACTTTTATGATGCATTAAATAGACATACCCATATCTTGAGTAATCATCAATAAAAGTGACAAAGTACTCATTCCCTCCATGTGCCCTGATGTTTATAAGACCACAAGCATCATTATGCATAATTCTTAGAACCCCTTCTGCCCTATTGCTCTTAGACCTGAATGGTCTTTTGGTCATTTTACCCTCCAAACAAGACTCACATTGTGGTATAGATTTCACCTCTAAGTGACTTAAAGGTCCATCCCTTACCAACCTTTGAAACCTATTCAGGCTAATATAACCTAATTACAAAAGTCAAAGATAAGTCTTATTAGAGTGAGAAGTTTTAAGTCTTTTAGACTTATTATTAACTTCATGTTCAATAGTGAGTCCATCTTACATTTGATAAAATATAGTTGTTTTGCATCCATCTATCACAAATAAAAGATTTATTTTAAGAATTACCACTTTATTATTAAAAGATACTGAATAAGAGTCTTTAAGTAAACAAGCTATAGATATTAAATTTCTTTTGAGTTTAGAAACATAAAAACAATCTTTCAAAACTAAAATCCTATAATTATCAAAGTAAAGATGGACATCTTCCACTGCTTCTACCAACACCAAGGATGCAGCAGACTTTTTGTTTCCTTGAACCCCTACAGAGAAACACAAACAAAATTAGTTGCTCCAAAATCTATGACCCAAGTGTCACTTGATTCCTCAACTAAACAAAGTCTCAACGACCAAAAGTTCTTACTTACCTCCTCAAGAAAGGAAGTCCTTACAATTCTTCTTTATGTGCCCAACTATCCCATAGAAAAAGCATTTTATCTTCTTCAGTTTCTTCTTTTTCTTCTTCTTGTCCTTGCCTTTTGCCATTACAGAAGACTTCCTGTTCTTAGCCCTCTGCTTCTTTCCATTCTCTGGGTTAGGATTGGAACTAGACACAGTAGCGAAGTTAGCCTCACCACCAGTAGGACTTTCCTTAATTAGATTTTTGAAGTTTTGTAATTGCTTCATCAACCCAGTCAAGGTCACATCATATCTGTTGCTCAAATTATATGAAGCTCTAAATGGGATGATCTCCTTTGATAGAGTCTCAAAGACCATAGTCGTATGGGACCATAATCGATGTTACCTCTATGAGTTTGAGCCTCAGCGAGGTAACCTATGACCAACATCATATGTTCCTGTGTAGAAGTCCCATTCTTTACTTGCAGTGTAAGAGTTTTTGAAGAGCCCTTTGCCCTTTTGTTATGGTTTGTCCTCTAAACATGTCTTCAGATTATTCAACATCTACTTAGTAGTCTCATAATACTCATGCTGAGTTTGCAACACATTATTCATGCTAGCCACAATATAACATCAGGCTTGATTGTTAGTATCTTTCCAATAATCATACAATTGGATTTGCTCATTTGTGGAATCCTTGATCAAGTCGGAAGGACACGATGTTGCCAGTACAACTTTTAATTTCTCAAAGAAAAGGATGATATTCAGGTTCCCTTTTCAATCATAATAATTCAAGCTAGTTAACATGTTCTTATTAAGTATCAATGATAAAGCATTTTTAGACATTTTTAATCTACAAGAAAGATTCATATACCAAATATAAGCAAACATTCCACAATAGTTTAGTAAGATACTACAAACAAATGAACATACAATTGTGTTTATATGTCAAAACCTTGAAAAAATCACAACTTGACAATGATAATTTCTAACTCAGAATCCAACAAGCGGCCTAGGGAAGATTTTCTAAATTCAATTTCGAACATGGATCCCCTTCGATTAGTATATGCAATGTAAGACCCGTCTGATCTAGCATATACTAATAATCATTTTCTTTGGCCAATAAATTCATTAATAGAGCTCCTAGGGGAGGTTAATAACAAAATTAATCTTGAGTTTATAATCATCGTTTCAACTATTTTATCCATGGTTTATAATCACCACTTAGGGGCGTACAACAATAAATCATGCAAAAATAAATTATCTCTTCGGAGATCTAACTTGGTAAATGATGAAATCCCTTCTTAAGGGTCGAACCATCATGTGCTACTATGGACCAATAATAGAGGCCTTATGTCCTCTCTTCGAAGACCTTCTCCCATTCAATATTTTAAAAGTCATGGTTTTATGTTAATATGCATTAACAATTTTTACTGAGCGGTACTCCCTATTCTATATTATAATATAGATAAGCAAAGCAACATGCAAAGCTACAAGCAGAATAATAAATAGTCGTAATATCATGGTTCTACCCCAAAGAAAAGAAAATAAAGATTACAAAAGATCAATCGAAATATATTATTGAGTCTTCATCTTATATCCTTCTTCATGTGGCATCCTCTTCTATTCTTCAATCTCTTATAGATCAAAAGGGTTATTTTGCTAGTCATCATAACATTTCATGTTTCTCATAATTGTCTCAAAAACAAAATAAAAAAATGCACAAAAACGTACCTTTTCTGAAAACAGTTCTACCTGCTGCCGGCCTGCTGAACTTTCAGATCAGCCTACTGGTCTGTGACCATCGGCTGATCGACCAGGATGGTTCGGCCTGCCGACTAGTGCTAAACCACTGTTTTTCTAGAAATTATGTAGAAAACAGTTTTTAATTTTATTTTCAATAATATAAAGACATGAAAATTTATAAACATAGAAAAACAATAGATTTTCTCTCACTAGAGTTCTCACTTTATGCTTCTCAAGTGATCTGAATAATAAAGAAAACTCACCCTTATTTATAGTGGTCGAATTTGGGGCTAAACCTTATCACATTAGGCCTCAAAATTTGAGTCTGGATCAAATTTTGATGAAAAATGCATCAAAAATACATATACTAATTGTCGTATGTTTGGCAAGCCAATTTGGGAGATCAGTCGATCGAACTTACTCCATCAGCATGCTGAAGTTTCCCATCAGCCTGCCTACCATACAATAAAGTAGAATCCTTAAAATATCTTATTTTCACCTAGGAATCTTAGATAAAGCCTCAGTTTAAATTCAAATAACCCAATAGAGAAGTTATCTAATCAAAACAGTCATATACAAATAATCTCATAGTAAATAAAATATTATCCAAATAATTCAATTTGTTTATCTTGAATTAATTCAAAAAATTAATTTAACCGATAAACTAACATGAATTATTAAATCTAATTAACTCAAATTTTAGCCAATCTAATAATTTAACATAAGTCACCAATATGTAGGAAAAACATGTCGTATCATTATAGGACTTATTGTGAGCTAGCTAGCAAAGGAGATCCGATGGACACATATAGATCAAGCTCCCATAATTATAAAATACAATATCTTAGATACATATTTTATAATTATCAACTCTAATACTACTCCACTAAAAGCTTAGAGCTGTATTCTCGAACTATATAAATTACAAAGCTCCAATATGCTAACCGTTGATGACATATCATAATGTGTCACATCCTCATAGGGTATTCATAACCGGCTTTAGGATAAATTTTGTTTTACCTTCCCGATTATTTTTATCGTACGTTCTGTTATCACACCATTAGAATACTTTCTATTCATAAATAGTATATCATTCAATTACATCTATGTATCTAAATGATTGAGCACTTTAGTCTTCCAATTACAGGATAATGCATATAAGAGACTATCATTAACTCTACAAATGGAGTTATGGATTCGATATCTATGAATAACGAGTCTACGTAAAATAAGAGTCATTTCTCCAACGCACAGGTATGCGTACCACCATAAAGTCAAGATGTCACCCTTTGGTACATTAAAAGACATAAGTCAAGAATACAGGCCTATTAGTCATTTTAAGATTAAAATACAACTCATATGATTGTTTAAAGTGAATTGATTTGTACAAATGGAATTATTAACCAAATCAATGCAACTTTTATGTCCCAATCCAATACATCATCACCATGACACTGCACCAATGTTTCTACTCGCGACCAAGACAAACCCTCTGCTGTTAGGGATGTAGACAACAAAACAATCTTAGCATGAATAAAACGACCAACTCTATTCCCTCGATTGTGGATCTTATGATTTAGACCATCACTTTTAAGATTGATGTCTTCTGTACAATCTGTCCATCATATGAATGATCTTAATGGTTTAAACCAATAGACTAAGACTTTTGTTTGCTTATCATACATTCAACATAAATGAACGTAAAGAGGACAACATTTGGTATATGATTAATAAGTTAATTCTTTATTGATGAAATGTCTCCAAAAACTTATTATAACATTTTAATCATTAAGACACTATATCTAACATAGGAAAATTTAGATTATTGGAGAAGACTAGATTTTATTTAGATCTTAAAGAGACATTTATTGTACTATCTTTTAGACAGAATTCGATTTCTATTTTTGTTTTAGACTAATATATTATTCTTGTTCATTTGGGATTGAAAATTTTAGTTTCTTTCATGATTCAAGATTGGTTGCTTTTGGTTCTTTGTTAGGATATGATAATCTTTATTTAATTGATATAATTGCTTCATTTAATAAATCCATGTATTTAAGTACAAGAAATATAAAGAGAAAATTAACCAGTGAGAATTCGGCTGCACTATGGCATAAGAGATTAGGTCATTCTCCAGATAGAGGATAGAGAGACTTGTGTCAGATGAAATCTTAGACCCCATAGATTTTATAGGTTTAGATATTTGTGTTAACTATATAAAGGGGAAACAAGCCAATAAAAGGAGATTTGAAGCCAATAGGACTTTGGATGTCTTAGAACTTATATATATGGATATTTGTGGGCCATTCCCTACAGTTGATTGGAATGATTAGCGATATTTTATAGCGTTCATAGATGATTTTTCTAGATATGACTACATATATCTCATTCATGAAAAGTCACAGTCATTGGATCTGTTCAAATATTGTAAGGCTGAAGTTGAGAACCAACTTAGCAAAAGGATTAAAAAAGTTGTATCTAACCATGGCAGAGAGTACTATGGTAGGCATGACAGTTGAAGTGAACAACGTCCAGGGTTGTTTGCTAAGTTCCTAGAGGAAATGGTATAGTCCCATAGTACACTATGCTGGGTTCGCCCAAGATGAATGGTGGTGTTGCTAACAGACGAAATAGGATCCCTAAGGACATGGTGAGGAGTATGATTTCTCATTCTTCCTTATTAGAATCACTCTGGAGAGAAGTGCTTAAGACTGCAGCATATATCCTTAGCAAGGTTCTAACTGAAGCGACTGCCAAATCCCTTATGAACTTTAGATAGGCAAGAAGCCAAGTATATAGCACTTGCATGTTTGGCAATGTCCAGCTGAGGCAAGGTCTTATAGGCCTAATAAAAAGAAACTGGATACAAGGATGTTAAGTTGCTATTTTATAGGATACTTTGAAAGATCCAGGGGATACAAGTTTTATGATCTATGACTAAATCAATTTTTGAGTCGAGAAATGCCTGGTTCTTTGAGGATGTCAAGTTTGTGGGGGGAGATACTGTTAGGGACTTTTCTTTGAAGAGGAATATGTTGATATTCCCACAGATGCTATTGGCATTGATCAGGATCCTATTCCTGACTTTGTTCAAGACACAACAGATCAAGGCAATGTCAAAGAACCTCATATTCAAGAAATTGTTTCAAAAGAACAAACTCTACCACCTCAAGAACCTATGCCATTAAGGAAATCCATTAGAGAAAGGAGAAGTGTAGTGCTAAATAACTACATTGTATTTCTCCAAGAACATGAGGTTGATATTGGAGTGATGGAAAATGATTTGATCAACTTCCATCAAGCCACAGAAAGTTCTAACTCTTAGAAGTGGATTGTGCCATGAATGAGGAAATTAAGTCCATAAAGGACAATGACGTGTGGATTCTTCTCCCATTTCTAGAAGGTGCAAAACCCATTAGTTGTAAATGAATATTTAAGACCAAGAGGGATTCGAAAGGTGATGTGGAGAAGTATAGGGCTCTTCATGTTGCAAAGGGCTTTACACAGAAAGAAGGCATCGACTATAAAGAGACTTTCTCTCTGGTTTCTCCAAAAGACTCTTTCAAGACTATAATGGCATTAGTGGTGTATTTCAATCTTGAGTTACATAGATGGATGTAAATATAGCTTTTTGCAATGATAACATTGATGAGATGATCTAAATAATGTAGTAAAAAAACTTTATGTTAAGAGCGCCAAAAAATATGGTTTGTAAACTTAAGAAATCCATCTATGGGATCAGGCAAGCATCTCGATAATGATATTTCAAGTTTCATCAAGTGATCATCTCGTTCAGTTTTAAGATGACTTTGGTTAATGGTTGCATATACCATACGTTCTGTGGGAGCAAGTATATTTTTTTGGTTTTATATGTCGATGACATTTTGCTTTCCAACAATTATATAGGCTTATTGTATGAAACCAAGAGATTCTAAGATGAAAGATCTTAGTGACGCCTCTTTTGTTTTAGGCATACAGACACACTGGAATCATTCTCAAGGTATTCTTGCATTATCACTGTTGATACCTAGCTTTGGTTTGCTATATATCAACATCACATGTGGCTACGTCGGTGGTTGGATAGCTCCTCCTACTCGTCTCGGCCTCCCGAGGTAGACCTGCTCCAGAAGAAGGATGCCTTAGAGATCAAGGGAGCACCAGTGTGGTGCCAGTCAAAGGCTCTCCGATGCTCAAGTCTGGTACTTATTCGACAGAGTTTAGTAAATGCGCTCCTCCTACTCGTCTCGGCCTCCCGAGATAAACCTGCATAAGAAGAGGGATGCCTTAGAGATCAATGAGGCACCAGTGTAGTGCTAGTCAAAGGCTCTCCAATGCTCAAGTCTGGTACTTGTTCGGCAAAGTTCAGGGGCAAAGTTAGGTGGGAAGGAGCATGTTACCTTAAGCTGCAGTAAATGCGCTCAATTTATAGGCTACCACTTGAACTAGGTGTTAGGTGGGTTTAACTTGTGACCCGTGTGTCACATCAAGACCTATTAGGTGATGGGCAACAAGTGTCATGATCCCTGTGGGAGGTTTAATCTTTATTTGAGGTTTAGAATAAGGCCATATGTTGACCTTCTATGGTGAGCTATTGCCTGGGTGCAAGCTCTAATAGTCTGACTCGAGCTTTCCATTGGTTTTGAGAGTTGAGGCCCTAAGTGGCAGCTGATCAGAGTACACGGGCACCTCAAAGAGAGAAATGATGACCATGGAGCTTCGGATTGGCTTCTCAATGACGTCCTTGAGCATTGTGGCTGAATAGCCGCAGAGGTTGTCCTCAGGAAATATGCTAAGCACACCCTCAATAGTAGCCCCCTAATATACCTGGTTGGTCACTAGCTGGGTATACTATGCTAAGAGGGAGTGGCCTGCTGTGGTTGGTCTTCGAACCTGGCCTTGGGGCTATGGAGTTTGAAGGGACAAATGGTTAAGCTCAATGGGACACATGTCAACATGTGATTGGCTATTTTCTTGACAGGGGTAATTACTATGCTCTTCAAATTTTGCATCCAAGTTTTGGCTATAAATACAGGCTGATTCTCGTCATTCCACAATATTTTGCCTTTGAAATTATGACCTTCTAAGTTTTAGCTATAAAGTAGGAAATCGTAATTTTGAGGAACTTATTTACATACCTAAATAGTTTTTTACCCGAGCAGGTAACTCCCAAATACAAGACACAATTATGAGTGATTTGAGTGATTCCCAAACTAACTTGATTAATATCTTCTAGTTAGACGAGGGCACCAAGACCGACCAAGCTAGATATGAGGAGGTTGAATCATGGAGACATTAACCAGGTCGAAAGAGGCAGTTCAGTTGGCTGAGATCCTCAGTTTAGGACAAGGAATAGTCCTAAAGAGAGAATTCCTTAACATGCTTGTAGGGAGGCTACCCATTAGGCCATGTAGGGGACAAGATCCTTACTTCAGGGCGGCCGCTATGGGTACTTCTCGGGTTATTGCCCAAGAGCATGCCTGCTTGGCAGTAACCACCGATGTGTTGAGTACCTCAAGTAGGGGTGCTGAGGCAATAGCTCCTATAATGGGAGAAGTGATCGTCAATCTAACTACCAATAAAGAGAGACTGGCCTAAGATGATGAGGTTGAGGTTTAGGAAGAAGAGGCAGAGGGTTCGTTGTGACGAATAGGCTTCGAGGAGCAGTGGCCTTTAGGGTGCATCATCTAGGCCAAACATCAATGGTAGGATATACTTTAGGGATGACACCAGGCTAGCTTGAGACTTTACATCTGTAATATTAGATTCTCGATGACGTCGCCCTTGTCTTGCCCAAGGACGAGGACTCGTTAGTGGACCTAACAAAGGGGTATATTACCTCGTATATGGAGTTCTTCTGAGTAGGACTCCACCTGCCATTCCACCCTTTTCTTTGCTGAGCATTGAACATCCGGAATGTGTGCCCTGCTCAACTTAATCCAAACTAATATAAATCCTTGATCTGTTAGACATAGTGCCTTAAGGAGTAAAACGTTGTAATTTGTTTTTGGAGACATTTTATCAATAAAGAGAATTTATTATTTACATACCAAATGTTGTCCTTTTTATGTTTATTTCTATTGAATACATGACAAGCAAACAAAAGTCTGAGTCTATCGATCTAAACCTTTAAGAATAGTGCATATGATGGAAAGATTATGCGGATGACATAAATCTTAAAGGTGATGGTCTAAATCATAAGATCTGCAATTGAAGGAATAAAGTTGGATGCCTTATTCATGCTAAGATTATTATGTTGTCTACATCCTTAAGGGGAGATGACTTTTCTTGGTCATCAAAGTGGGACTCTATATATCTGGGATATTGTATGTATTTGGGATAATTATAAAATATGTATCTGGGATATTGTATTTTATAATTATAGGAACTTGATCTATATATGTCCATCCGATCTCTTTTGCTAGCTCATAATAAATCCTGTAATGATACAGCATATTTTTCCTATATAGTGATGACTTATGTTAAATTATTTGATTGGCTAAAATTCAAGTTAATTGAATTTAACAATTCATATTAGTTTATCGGTTGAATTAATTTTATGAAATTCAAGGTAAACATGTTGAATTATTTGGATAATGTCTTATTTATATGGGTTTATCTATATATGACTATTTTAATTAGATAATTTTTTTATTAAGTTATTTGAATTAAAATGGAGGCTCTATAAAGGATACCGAGGTCAAACAAGATAGGATTTATCTAATTAGTTGAGATTGGATCAATCAGATAAACTTGAGGAGTTCAAACTTGGTTCGAACTCTAGGATCATGACCATGCAGTCGAACACGATACACTTGGTGCGGTCGACCGTGTAGTTAGATCAAGAAACACATTTACATGTTTTTTAGTCAAAAGTTGATCTAAACTCAATTTTGAGACCTAATCTGATAGGGTTTTACTCTAAATTTGACCACTATAAATAGGTGGCAAGTTTTCTTTGTTATTAAGATCACTTGAGAAGCATAGAGAGAGTACTCTAGTGAGAGAAACTCTGAAACTCCCTGAGAGCTATTGTTCAACATCAAGAACCTTAGCTCTAGGTTTTCTCAAGTGGTTCGAAGGAGAGTCATCGGAGGAAAAGCTATACGACATACAATCACCTGCACTTTGATCGTGGATAGAGAGTAGCGAAGAAGACTATTGGTTAAGGCTCCTTTGAAATGTTCTTCTCTTCATTGATTCCTTATGCTTTCGATATACAAAGGAGGTTAGTAAAATCTATCATTAATTTATGTGTTTAGCTTGTCAAACTTGTGTTTTGGAAAATACTATGATTTAAAATTTTTAAAATTCTAATGCGTATGGTTTTCCAACAAATTGGTATTAGAGCTGATTTTTACGTTGATTTTATAGGTTTGTGATCATGCTATATTCATGGATTATAAGATCTTATTATCTCCTATGCTTGAATTTAATTTTTTAGAGAGTTGACACTCTAGGGTCTTTATATAATTAAATGCTGTCAAGAGATTATGTGGTGAACGTTTATTAATTAATTATGGTTGATTAAATTTTTATTTAATTATTTATTTATTAATTAATTTTTTTTTTCAGTTATGGTTCCTTAGAAATTAGAATCTGTATCTAAGTTTTTCATGTAATTAGATAGCGGTCTATTATCACCATTTATAATTTATTATTTTAATTTTATTTTGTAAAATTTTTATTAAAATAATTAGTCAAAGGGAAGAAGGATCTAGAAGATGGAGATGATTGGAGTTCCTTTTTTTGTGTTTATAAATTTTTATGTTTTTGAATTGTTGAAAATAAAATTAAATATTGCTATCTACACTATTTTTGGAAAAACACTGGTTTAGCATAGTCGGCAAGCCAATGGTTGTAGACTAGTAGGCTGATTTGAAAGTGCAGTAGGTCAATAGCGATTGAGAATAGTTTTTGAAAAAGGTGTGTTTTCTGATGTAGTTTTTGATTTTGTTTTTAAGACAATTCTAAGAAACATAAAATTTTATAATAACCATAAAAATAACCTTTTGATCTATGTGAGATTGAAGAATAGAAGACTGATGCCACATGAAGAAGGATACAAAGAGGAAGATACAAGATGAAGAATCAATAATATATTTCGATTGATCTTTTGTAATCCTTATTTTCTTTTCTCAAAGATAGAACCATGATATTATGACTATTTACCTGCTGTTTGGCAATGGTTCCCACCACACGGTTCCTACCACAAACTCAATTATGAACAGTGTAAAGCTCTCACATACTATAGTAACAATAAAAAAAATGCTACAGTGTAAAGCTTTCACATGCTGCAGTAAAAGTGGTTCTAACCATCGGTTCCTACCACCTTTCCAAACAACCTATTAATATTTTGCTTGTAGCTTTGCATGTTGTTTTACTTGTCTGCATTATAATATGATTTACTGTAAATGTTGATAACATGCCATGTAGAATAGGGAGTACACCGTCATAAAAAAATTGTCTTAAACATTTCTTACACACAATAATATTCTTTGCTGCCCAGGGTGGCTAGCCAAGCATCCAATGGCTAGAATCATGAATACTTTATCTCCATTTTCACCACAAATTTAACTATAGATATATATACAAAACCCGTTAAAGAAGATTGAAAAATGAAATAATTTAAAGAAAAATCTTAAAAGCAAATTAACATAGAAAGGTTTATTGATGCTCATCTTTTTATCTTTTTTTTCATTGGTTCCTCAATACATATCCATTCCACATCTTCACGAAGTAAGTGCAAAACATCATCTTCAAAATTATCTATCTCTTCAACTAGTGGCAATCCCTTTGTGAATGAAGGGATGTCTGAGCAATCCTCATCAACTTCTTCACCGTCGATAACTATTCTTGGCTTTGTCGGGATGACTAGAGTCAGCTCTATGTCTTGGGATCATTCCTGTATCCCAATCTTCTAAAGTCAACCACCATGATGCTGTCATCGTTGTTCTTAACATAGTTATTGTCGGCCCACTTGCACTTAAAAAGTGCTATGCGTAATTCCCCATAATCAAGTTCCCAAATATCTTCAATGAAACCAAAGTAGTTTATGGTCCCATGTACCGGATTCTTGTCCTTGGTGGAGGCAATATGCATAGCCTCAGCATGGAGAGTCACACCGCTATTTTGTACCAGATGCTTCTCATCTCTTTCGTGAGTGTAGAAAGTGTAACCATTTATGGAATATGACGTATACCTTGTAACTACCGACAACAGTCCTCTAGCTAGGTTCTTCAACTTCTGTGACATGCCTCCATCTTGTGATCTGGAGCACTTGCCATGATGTGTGCTCTACTTCACAACCAAAAGTCCAGTTGTGTTCATCTTGCAACCACTTCTCATTTCTTGCTCTTTTTGGGTATGCTTATTGTAATTCGTTCATGTGCACCTCACTGAAAGGCTCCACTTCACTAGCATTGTGCAAGACATAAAGACAAGCTTGCTCCCACTCCTCTTGATTTACTGATGAAGGATTGCCCATAGATAGTCCCCTAGTCTCAATGTTTATAGTCTTTGGCACCCCAACTCTGTCCGCATTAGATAGGTACTCGAAGCAAAATTCAACCGATTCCTCGGCTATGTAACTTTCTACAATACATCCCTCCAGCCTATTTCGATTCTTCACATAGCCCTTCAAAACCTTCATATACCTTTCAAATGGGTACATCCATCTCAAATACACCAGTCCGCATAACTTAACTTCACGTACTAAGTGCACCGTTAAATGAATCATGATGTCAAAAAATGCCAGTGGAAAATACTTTTCAAGCATGCATAAGGTTTGCACCAACTCTGATTGTAGTGAATCTAGCACAAGTGGATCAATGACCTTCGAGCACAACTTGGAAATTGCAAATCTCACATCCTTTGTTAGAGTTCCCTGCAAAGCAAGTGGTAGTAATTGCTGCATCAACACATGAAAATCGTGTGTTTTCATGTCAATAAGTTTCAAATCCTTCACTGACACCAACTTTTTGAAGTTTAAAGAATACCCGTCTGGCACGGTTAATGAAGCAAGCCATTCATAGAGCTTTCTCTTTTCCACTCTGGATAATGTGTGCTTTGCCGGAGGTAAGTAAGTACGGTTTGCTCTTTTCTCAGGAAACAAATTAGGCCTAATCTCTATTTCCATGAGATCCAACCGAGCTTTTTCACCATCCTTAGTCTTGCTTGGAATGTCAAGCAACGTGCCGATTATGGATTCACAAACGTTTTTCTCAATATGCATAACATCCAAGCAATGACGAACAAAAAGTGTCTTCTAGTAGGGAAGATCAAAGAAGACTGATCTTTTTTTCTATGGTCCATCATTTGGCGGCTCGTTCTTACTTCGCTTTCTCTTACCGAATATTACTCTTATGTCCTTTACCATTTCAAATATTTGTTCACCTGTCAAAGGGCGAGGGGGGTCTCTTTCTTTGCTATTGCCATCAAAGGCTTTCTTTTGTTTGCGGTAATGATGATCTCTTGGCAACTGTCTTCTATGACCAAGAAAAACAGTTTTCTTTCCATTCTTCAACCGTTTGTGAGATGTTTCCGTCATGCAAATAGGACAACCAATAGAATTCTTCACCGAATAACCAGATAAATTACCATATGCGGGGAAGTCGTTAATTGTCCATATCAGCATTGCACAGAGTGTGAACGTCTCTTTTCGGTAAGCATCTCTAACTTCAACTCCATTTTCCCACAACTTTTTTAGGTCATCGATTAACGGTGCCAAGTATACATCAATGTCATTGTTTGGTTGGTAAGGACCTGAAATCAATAGAGACAACATTAAAAACTTTCGCTTTATGTAGAACTTCAGAAGGAGTTTATAGTTAACAAGTATTACGGGCCAAGTGCTATGCCTACTACTCATATTACCATGTGGGTTCATTTCATCTGTCGACAAAGCAAAATGTATGTTTCTTGGATCCGCACTAAAGTTGTGATGATCAGCTTCAAAAGTCTTCCATTGTGGTGAATCCATCGGGTGTCTAAGCATACCATCATCCACTCGTTTGTCAAGATGTCATGTCAAATTCTTGGCATGTTTTGGGTTTTTGAATAAACGCCTCAAACGTGGTACCGGTAGAATGTACCATAACACTTTTTTTGGCACTCCATTCTTGCCGTCTTTTGGCTCCTTTCCTTTCTTCCATCTTGCTTGTTGACAAATTGGACAATAATTCTCGTCCTCATACTCATGCCTATAGAGAACACAATCATTTTCACAAGCATGAATTTTCTCATAACCCATTCCCAAAGTGCTCAAAGTCTTCTTAGCCTCATACATACTAGTTGGTAATTTATTACCCTCTAGTAGAAGCCTTCCTAAAAATTCCAACAGCTTTGTGAAACTAGAATTTGACCACCCACCCGACGCTTTCAAATTCCATAATCTAACTAAAGCAGACAATTTAGTGAAATTGCTATACCCCTTATATACGGGCTCTACATCATTCATCATTGTCTCAAATAAATCCAAACGGTGCACAAAGTGTTCTTCTAAATCATTGACCATGTCAACCATATAGTCTTGATCATCCATATTATCCTCCATAATAGCTTGCTTTTCTTTACTTAGTAAAGTTGGATAGAAGTTAGACTCGCCATGAAAATGCCACGTTTGATAACTACGTATAATTCTATTTCAAAATAAATGTCCTCCAACAATTGGAATTGAATGCAATCTATGGTTTCCACATTGACCACAAGGACACCAAATTTTATCACCATTGGCATGACTTTTGGCAAAATCCAAGAACTCTTCCACACCATTCACATACTCTCTAGACAATCAAAAATCCCACATCCATTTCCTATCCATTTTGCAATACCTAAATCGAAATAATAAATAGCAAATATTCAATTAAAATTAATTTCACAATCTATATATATACCCACCTATATATATTAATAAAACATCACCCATCATAAAACAAGTTACACATACTCCTTATAAAACAAAGAAATCATACCCATGATCCACAATACAAATTTTATGGAATAAACAACAAAATCAACAACTATTTATCAATTTTGGATTAATTATACAACACAATCAACAACAATTTATCAATTTCTAACAAAAACTTACAATTTGAGCTGAGATTAAGTAGTGTAGAGGCGGAGAGGGATGGCGGCAGCTGATTCGGATGGGTCTGTGTTTGTATTTGAGAAGCGAGTTTTTGAATTGTGTTTGAATATCGAGGTGGAAAAGGGGTTTTAAGTAAGATACCATGACGGTTTTGTTAAAAAACCGTCGTGGAATGTATTAGCTACCACGATGGTTTTTTAAAAAACCATCGTGAAATACATAAGCTTCCACAACGGTTTTATGAAAACCGTCGTGGTAGCTTGATATTCCACGATGGTTTTCTCATAAACCGTTGTGGAATCAAGGAGCTTCCACGACGGTTTTTTACAAAACTGTCATGGAAGCTTATGTATTTCACGACGATTTTTTAATAAACCGTCATGGTAGCTCCCGCCCCCTTCCACAATGGTCTTCGTTTTCGCAGGCGTAACTCACCGTGCTTTTCTCACCTTACCACGACTGTTTTTAGAAAATGGTCATTAAATAAAGGTCATCTAATCCAAAATTTCTTGTTGTGGAGGCTATATCGTATTTCTGCAAGTTTAAAAATCTCATTGAAATGCTATTTGACTCTAAACTAAAATTGGTTCAAAATAATTGGGGTGACGAGTATTGTTCAATTTCAGCTCTTCTTTCTCAATTGTGTATTACACATCGTGTTTCTTGTCCTTCCATGAACAAAATGGCCGTGTATAATGTAAAAATATACTTGTTGTGAAAGTTGGTTTATCACTTTACAATCATGCTTGTATTGTTGGAAAAACACACAACAGATTTTAAAATTTTTAAATAAATAAATTTTTCTATAAATGAGTTAGACATGCTACGCAATCATCTTTAGAAACCATCATAAAACCATCAAGTACATATATATTTTCAAACTTTTGTAATTTATATCATGTTGCAGGTGAGAATGTACTTACTTATGTAGCTTACCTAACCTTAGTTTGTAGGTGATGTCGCCACGGTCTCGATGTGCTTACTCCTTAGTTTGTTCATGTCATACATTCATTTAAGAATAAAATTATCATTCAAAGAATCATCCATTACCATAATACATATACAACTCCAATTCAAGAAATACAGGAATACAATTTTCTGGCTGACCTTTATGTATTCATAGTTCAATAACTTAAAATTCATATACAATTTGAGCACCACACAAGGCAGGGACAAAGTTAACATACAAACATAATATCAAGATTTTTCGTTGGCCGAAAAAATTTCATTTGATATCCAAAACAAGTCATACAACATACAACACAAAATCTGCCAGCAATAACAAAATAGTGAGCAGTCCATACTTACATTCATAAAATAAATTATCGACATAAAAAATAATTCCAAAAAAATCTTGCATGTAATAAACACCTAAGACCACAACATATTAAAAATTGGGCTTCAAATAAAATCAAAATATATCAAAACATGCATTGGAAAGTCAGTGGTAAAACTAACTTCAGGTTTGAAAAGCAGTGAGTATTCTTTGGCAAACATTTTCAAACAAATAAAATAAAATTACTTAGCCTCCAAAATTTAAATGGTAACTTATTAACATATAAATACAATAGCACAAAAATTCTCATCACCAAATAAATTCATTTAGTCATACAAAAACTTCACGTAATAACAGTCCCTCAATTCATTGATAAACAATCTCGAAACCTAGTCTTAATGAAAATTCAATAACATATAAAATATATATTAAATCATCACCAAACTTTCCAGTCCATAAATTAACATATACATGAACATATTCGTAAAATTTTGTGGGAAATAGCATTCATTTGCATCATGAACAACACCTATATTTTCGTGCAACACAAACAAACAGCAACAATTCATTATGAGGTGCAGAGCATGAACATTTAATATCTCAACCTAGACAACACCAAAAGGCATGAAATTTGGAGCAACATCACATAGCATATACATAAAAATCATATTAAAATTTCAAAAACAAATGGAGATTTGTAGGCAAAGATATGGGGGTCGGATTATAGGGTAATCAAAATTTCAGAATTGCTAAAAAGAGTCTCTTACCTCAAAACAAATTCTTCTCAAGCTTTCCTTGGATTCACCCCAACGAAAATTAAATTTTTCTTTTAAGTATTTGTAAGAAAATAGAGGAGAGAAGAGGAAGAAATCGTGATGAAGAAGGAGAAAAGAGAGAGAAAGAGTGTGTCTGAGAAAATTTTTACGTGAAAATGAAAATAATTGTACAAGAGGAAACTTATCTTTATCTATTATTAACAGAGATTTTTCTAATTAATTAGAGGCAATAACACATGGGAATGGAGGGGAATTAGGGAAAATCAAATTGATTTAGCTCCACATACCATATTTTAACTTCTAAAAAATAGGAAACCATATCAAATAATTCAAATCATCATTAAAGTCAAACCTTCGATTACCAAAATTAAAGAGAAAGGACAAAAATATGCTAATCAATCACAATAAATCATCCAATCATCATAATTATCATTGTCACAAATTTTGGGAGATTTCTGCCGATTGCTCTTCAGCTATCTTCGGCATGCCAATTATATTCATCGGCTTGCTGTAGCCGTGAGGTCTAGCCTGCCGATTATATTCATCGGCTTGCCGATCTTGAAGGATCGACCTACTTAACTGCCATATCCTCTAAACATAACAAAACATCAATTAATTCACCAAGTAATTATCAAGCATACCATGTTAATGACATTAACACTTTGAACACATCAATTCCACGTGTCCGTCACCTACCATAATACTCAAAAATAAAATAGTCAGTAACATTACATCATATATCAATAAGGAAAATACTAAATGCCATTACTTATTTAACCTAATCCGTTATATGAAAGTTTGGTGGGTGTTACATAAAGCGCACAACTGTATTCCATCGATTGCGAATTTATGATTTAGACCGTCACCTTTAGAATCATGTCTTTTGCATAATCTGTCCATCATATGCGTGGTTCTAAATGTTTAGACTGATCGTCTCAAACTTTTGTTTGCTTATCATACATTTAACAAATATGAACATAAAGAGGACAACAATTCGGTATATGAATAATAAATAAACTATTTATTGACAAAAATATCTCCATAAGCATATTACATTTTTACTCTTTAGGGCATACATTTCTAACATGTGTTACATCCCCATAGGATATTCAGAATTGGCTTAAGGATAAATTCCATTTTACCTTCCCAATTATTTTTATCTTACGTTTTGTTATCAAACCATTGGAATACTAACTATCCATAGATAGTATATCTTTTTGTTACACCTATGTGTTCAAATGGTTGAGTACTTCAGGCTTTCAATTATAGGATAATGCATGTAAGAAAATATCATTAACTCTATTAATAGAGCTATGGATTTTATATCTATCAATAATGAGTCTACGTGAATCAAGAGTTAAGTCTCCAACGTACCAGTATGCATACCAGCATAAAGTTAGGATATCACCCTTTGGTACATCCAAAGACATAAGTCAAAATTATAAGCCCATTAGTCATTTCATGATTAAGACACAACACATATGATTGTCTAAAGTGAATTGATTTGCACAAACGAAATTATTAACTAAATCAATTCAACTTTTATGCTCCGATTCAATACATCATCACCTATGACAAAACACCAATGTTTCTACTTATGAAGTCCCACTTCGATGGCTAAGAAAAGCCATCTCCCATTAGGGATGTAGACAACAAAATAATCTTAGTATGAATAAAGCGCCCAACTATAATTCCTAGATTGCAGATCTTATGATTTAGACCATCATCTTTAAGACTCATGTCGTCCGTATAATCTGTCCATCCTACGCGCAATTCTTAAAGGTATAAACTGACAGTCTTAGACTTTTGTGTACTTATCATACATTTAACAAAAATAAACATAAAGAGGTCAACATTTGGTATATGAATAATAAAAAAACTCTTTATTGATAAAATGTCTCCACAAACGTATTACAATATTTTACTCCTTAGGGCACACTATGTCTAACAATCTCCTACTTGCGCTAAGTAAGTAAATGTGATGTGTTACGCATCCTTATAGCCCCTATAGGCCATAATGTCCTTAGACGTGATCAAATGTATTTCCACATTTCTACTCACCATGTTGCTCTTTATCATATGATACTTCCAATGAATATGCTTACTCTTCTTATAAAACCTTGGTTCTTTAGCATTTGCTATCGCTGCAGTGTTATCATAATGCGCTGATACCGCCTTATCCATACCAAGAACTACCTCAAGATCCTCAAGGAACTTGCAGAGCCGCACTGCTTCTTTTGAAGTACCACTAGCTTCCATATACTCGGCCTCTATCGTTTAATTTGAAGTGCAATCTTGCTTGACACTTCTCTTAACAATGGCATTGCTACCCAGAGTAAACATAGAACCAAAAGTCGATCTTCTCAAATCCAGACAGATTGAAAATTTGAATCAGTGTATCCTAGAGGTGTTAGATTCTCATTCGAATACAAAAGCATATGCCCTCGAGTTCTTCTCAAGTACTTAAAAATATGCTTAACTGCAACCCAATGGTTCAGTCCTAGATCTGACTGAAATCGATTTACTATCCTAACTGCATAACAAATTTCTGATCAAGTGCAAAGCATAGCATACATGAGACTACCCACTATCGAAGCATAAGGCACCTTCTTTATGTATTCTCTTTCTTCATCAGACTTTGGTAAGTCTTTCTTAGAAAGAGTAATTCTAGACCTATGTGGTTGTCCACCTTTCTTAGAATTCTGAATTGCATACTTCTTGAGAATTTTATCTATGTAGGCTACTTGGGGTAAAGCTATCATTTTGTTCTTCCTATCTCAAAAGATTTGGATACTGAGAACATAATTAGTTTCACCCAAGTCTTTCACGTCAAACTGACTGATCAACCATAATTTGAGCAATGACAATGCCCAAACATCATTGCCATTTAGCAGAATGTCATCAATATAGAGTAATAGAAAATCTACCTTCCTATCCTTAATGTGTTTATAAACACATGGTTTGTCCACATTTTGTTAGAACCCATAAGTCTTGAACACCTGATCAAATCTTATATTCTAAGAACGAGAAGCCTACTTGAGTCCATAAATTCACTTTAGCAGCTTACAAACCTTACCTTCTTGACCCTTAGCCTTGAACCCGTCTAGCTGTATCATATATATGGACTCATGAAGATAGCTATTCAGAAAGGCCGTCTTGACATACATTTGCTAAATTTCGTAGTCGGGAGCGATAGCTACGGATAAAAGATTGTGGATGGACTTAAGCATGTCTACAGGTGAAAAGGTTTACTTATAATTGATTCCTTCCCTTTGCATGTATCCCTCAGCTACCAGTCTAGCCTTATAGGTTTTTGACTTTCTCATTTGCTCCTCTTTTTCTCTTATAGATCCATTACACTTTATGGGTTTTATCTCAGTGTTCATGGCTTTTGTCTAGAGCTTTGAATCAACATCCTTCATAGCCTCTGCATAAGTGTAAGAATCCCTATCATGTTCAACCGATTCAGCTAAGTACGCTTCATCATTGAACATATACCTCATAGGTTGATGCATGATCCTCTCTTTAGATTATTGTTTGGTCAGTTTTTCTACGTTGATTGGATTAGTGTCAACCAGAAAACTAGGAGTGATTGAATCACTCTCTAACTCCTCGAGTACCACTTTACTTGGAGGCTTAAAGTCGTTCATGTATCTTTCCTCAAGGAATGTTGCATTCATTGAAACCACGACTTTATTTTCTTTTGGGTTATAGAAATAACCCCTTTTAGTCCCTTTTGGTTATCTTATAAACACATAAACTTCTTCCAACTTGTTAGTTTCCATATACATGACATGAGCCGGACATCCCCCTATGTGAATAGGATTCAAGGATATCTTCCTACCCATCCACAACACTTGAGGAGCTTTAGGAACCAATTTTGAAGGCACATTGTTTAGAAGATAACATGTGGTTTGTAACGCATATCCCTAAAAGGACAAAGATAATTATGCCTAACAAAGTTCTATTCCTTCTCTCATCTACGTTATTTTGCTGCGAAGCACCCAACGCAGTCAAATGGGATAAAATCTCATTCTCTAATAAGTGTCCCAAGAACTCATCAGAGAGATATTCATCACCTCAATTGGAATGAAGTGCCTTTATAAGTTTACCTAATTGCTTTTCTGCTTCGGCCCAAAACTTCCTAAACTTATCAAAAGTTTTGCTTTTCTAATGCATTAGGTAGACATACCAATATCTTGAGTAATCATCAATAAAAGTGATGAAGTACTCATACCCTCTATCTGCCCTGATGTTCATGGGACCACAAGCATCACTATGCACAAATTTTAGAACCCCTTTGTCCTTATTGCCTTTCAATCCAAATGGTCTTTAGGTCATTTTGTCCTCTAAACAAGATACACATTGTAGTATAGATTCCACCTTTAAATGACTTAAAGGTCTACCCCTTACCAGCCTTTGAATCCTATTTAGGCTAATATGACCTAATTGCAAATGCCAAAGATAAGTCTCATTATAGTGAGAAGTTTTAAGTCTTTTAGAGTTATCGTCGACTTCAGTGTTCAGCAGTGAGTCCATCTTAGGTTTGGTAAAATATAGGTTACTTTGCCTCCATCCACTATAGATAAAAGATTTATTTTTACAAATCACAAATTTATTATTTAAAGAAATTGAATAAGTCTCTTTAAATAAACAAGCGACCAATATTAAATTCCTTTTAAGTTTAGGAACATAAAAATAGTCTTTCAAAACCAAAGACCTATAATTATCAAAGTAAAGATGGACGTTTTCCTGACTCGATTAGTCTCCATAGATTTTATCTTATATAGCAAACTTGATGTTTCCTTAAATCCCTTTAGAGAAACACTGACATAATAAGTCACACCAAAATCTATGAACCAAGTGTCACCTGATTCTTTGACTAAACAAGTCTCAATTTCTAGAAGTTTGCACTTACCTCCTTGAGAAAGGAAGTCCTTACAATTCTTTTTAATGTGCCCAACTTTCCCACAGAAAAAGCACTTTAGCTTTTTTGAGTTCTTCTTTTTCTTCTTCTCATCCTTGTATTTTGTTGGGATAGAAGATTTCCCATTCTTAGCCCTCCACTTCCTACCATTCCTTAGGTTAGGATTGCAACTAGACACAGCCGCCAAGTTAGCTTCACCACCAGTAGGAGTTTCCCTGATTAGATTTTCAAACTCCTGTAAATGTTTCATCAACTCAGTCAAGGTCACATCTTGTGTATTACTTAAATTATTTGAAGTTCTAAATGGGATGAACTCCTTAGATAGAGTTTCAAAAACCATGGTCATCTATGCCTCAACATTGATATCAACTCCATGGATTTGAGCCTCAGCAAGGTAACCCATGACCAACATCATATGCTCTTTCATAGGAGTCCCTTATCTTTGCTTGTAGTTTAAGAGTTTTCGAAGGTCCATCATTTTCTTTGGCAATTAATTTCATTAATAGAGCTCCTAGTGGAGGTTATTAATTAAATTAATCTTGAGTGTAAAATCATCATTTCACCTATTTTATCTATAATTTATAATCGCCACCTAGGGTGTACAATGATAAACCATGCTAAAATAAATTATCCCTTTAGAGATCCAACCTGGTACATGATGAGATCCCTTCCTAGGGGTTGGAACTATCATGTGCTACCTATGGACCAATGATGGAGGCCTAGGTCCTCTCTTCAAAAGCCGTCTCCCACTCAATATTTTAAAAGTTAAGGTTTTATATTAACATGCATCAACAATTTTTAATGACTGACACTCCCTATTCAACATAACATGTTATCAACACATATGACAAATCATATTATAATGTAGACAAGCAAAGCAACATGCAAAGCCACAAATAAAATAATAAATAGATAGCTGTAATGTCATGGTTCCATCCCTGAGAAAAGAAAATAAAGATTACAAAAGATTAATCGAAACATATTATCGATTCTTCATCTTGCATCTTCAATTTGTATCCTTTTTCATATGGCATCCATCTGTAATTCTTTAATCCATCATAGATCAAAATTTTTGCTTTTCTAGTCATCATAAAATTTCATGTTTCTTAGAATTCTCTCAAAAATAAAATCAAAAACTACAATAAAAAATGCACCTTTTTTGAAAAATGTTCTGCCAGTTCTTGGCCTACCTTACTAGAAGTTAGGCCTGCCATTCTGTGACCAACGGCCTACCAAGCTGATGGGTTCGGCTTGTCGACCAAGTTGAACCAGCTTTTTTTCTAGAAAATAATGTTTAAGCAGTTTTTCAATCTTATTTTTAACAACTTAAAAACATAAAAATTTATAAACATAAAAAACAAATGGAACTCCTATCATCTCTATTTTCTAGATCCGTCTTCGCTTCGAATAATTATATAATTACAAAATTTTACAAATTTAAAATTAAAATAATAATTCCTAAACGTTGATAATAGACTGTCATCTAATTATGTGAAAAACATAGATACATATTCTGACCTCTAGGGAATAATGAATGGCACAAATTAATTAATTAATTAATTAATAATTAAATAATAATTTAATCAACCATAATTAATTAAACATTTATCATATAATCTCATGACAATATTATATAGAAACCCTAAACTGCTAACTCTCTAAAAAATAAATTTAAGTATAGGAAAGAATAAGATCACATAATTCATGTATATAACATGATCACAAACTCGAAAATCAATGTAAAAACCAAGCTCTTATACGAATTGTTGAAAAACTGATATATAGCAAAATTTTAAAAATTTTAAATTAGATTATTTTTTAAAAATACAAGTATTTTTTTAAAATACAAGTTTAACATGCTAAATACATTAATTAATAATAGATCTTACTAACTTGTTTTTGTTAACAAAAAGCAAGTAGCAATTTGTGAAGAGAAGAATGTCTTAGAAGAGCCTCAGCAAACTGTCCTTTTTTGCTATTCTCTACCCATGATAGGAGTATATATAGTCACACGTCGTATTGCTTTTCCTCCATTGACTCTCCATCTAACCACTTGAGAATACCTAGAACTAAGGTTCTTGATGTTGAGCAATAGTTCTTTGGGAGTTTAAGAGTTTCTCAAATTATAGTACTCACTCTATGCTTCTCAAATGATTTGCATGACTGAGAAAACTCACCACCTATTTATCGCGGTCAAATTTGGGATTAAACCTGATCATATTAGGCCTCAAAATTTGAGTCTAGATCAACTTCTTATGAAAAACGTGCAAAAATATGTATACAAATTATTGCACAATTGGCAAGCTGATGCAGGAGATCAGGCTACCAAGCTTACTCGATCAGCAGGCATTCAAGTTGAATAGGCTTCCCTAACAGGCCAAGTGGTACTACTTCACTAGGTTCTAAAAGGACTTCATCCTCAACAACCCCAACTCAGACAAATTATAGAAATTCAAATGGTTCTACGTCAGGTGGAACTAGATGTCTTGGGTCGGTGAAGTAGTGCCCACCGATCAAGTTGTCCTTAGTAGGTTCGAGCAGGGACACATGTGGTAAAAAAGGCCAGGGGCCCCAAGTGAGCTCCTTGTAGCTGATACGAACCCCGCCAAGAACTGACGCGACCCTAACCAAAATTGGTTTCCAAGATCAAAATTCCTAACCGATTTTGAATGGAACCACGACCTGATGCCTACCAAGAAGCACAAACCTTTGTATGTGAGGACACCACAATCAGCTATGGATGGACTGATTGATAAGTCTATGAACGCCACAGAATTTTCCGATAAGTTTGAATAGTTCGTTTAGGAACAGCTGAGAATTAAAACCTCAAATTGTGTGTAAAAATTTATCCTCCATTAAATGAAATTCATTACAATATATAGTGGTTCCCCTATGCGAATTTTCAACTCCTAATTGCCCATGGAATTTTGGGCAAATCAATTACCAAAACGTCTAATAAAAAGCAAATAAGGTAAGCTCCCTTAATGGCTTAAAAGCCTTACAATAATAGAAATAAAACAAACGCATGTTTCTAAAAGAAAAAGGAAACTAGACATTAAAAGGTAAATAGTTGATTCTTCTCGCCACTTGTTGCCTCAAAATAGGAAAGTAACTGAAATGGAAATTACTCGGTCCCTTCTAGAACTTGAATCATGCATTTGTTGGTCTGGAAGTCACATGCAATTCCCTCAATAGGCCTCCATGCAATAGCTTGAGCCCAAGTTGCTTGAATCAGCCCAATAAGCATTTCTTTGAACTTCTTCGCACGAGCTCTCATAACCGGACCAATGGGAACTTGAATTGGATCTGAATATGTCTCATCTCACGTGCTCTTACTGTGCTAACAATGTCCTCATCAGCAGCTGTGGAAGAATTATACACCATGCTTGAGGCTACTCGACAACTGGCTTTTTTGCTTCAGAAAAATAGCTTGGCTCATTATGGTTGGTTAAGGGGGGTCTAGCTGAACAAACCCCTACCGAGATAGCTTGAGCAAGTGACTGTCACAGGGTATAGTATGTTAGACATGTATGCCCTAAGGAGTAAAAATGTAATATGTTTTTCGAGACATTTTTATTAATAAGGAATTTATTTATTGTTTATATACCAAATCTTGTCCTCTTTATGTTCATATTTGTTGAATGTATGTTAAGCAAACAATAGTCTGAGACCGTCACTCTAAACCTTTAAGAATTGGGCATATGATGGACAGATTACTCGGAAGACATAATTCTTAAGGTGATAGTCTAAATCATAAGAACCGCAATCGAGGAAATAAAGTTGGGTACTTTATTCATGTAAAGATTGTTATGCTGTCTATATCCCTATTGGGAGATGGTTTGTCTTGGCCATCGGAGGTGGGCTCCGTAAATAGAAACATTGACACATTGTCATAGGTGACAATATGTTGGATCGGGACATAAAGTGAATTGATTTAGATTAATAATTCTGTCTTAGCAAATCGATTCACTTTAGACAATCATTTGTATTGTATCTTAATCCTAAGATGAATAGTGGGCCCATTGTCTTGACTTGTGTCTTTTCATGTACCAAAAGGGTAATACCTACATCTTAATAGTGGTATGCATGGTGGTACGATGGAGGCATGACTCTTGATAGCATAGACCCGTTATTCATAGATATGGAATCCATAGCTCCTCTTTAGGAGTAGTGATATCCTCTTATATGCGTTATCCTATAATTGGAAAACTGAAGCGCTCGACCATTTGGTTATATAGGTGTTACTGAACAGTATACTGTCTTTGGATGGTAAGTTTTCCGATGGTGAGATAATGGAACGTAAGATAAAAATAATTGGAAAGGTAACACAGAACTTGTCCTTAAGCCAGTTATGGATAATCCTATGGGGACACGATACACTATGATATGTCATGGAGACTTAGCTATACGGGCTTCGTAATTTTATGTAGTTCGAGAGTGCAGCTCCAAGCTTTTAGTGGAGTAGCATTGGAGTTGATAATTATGAAATGTATATTTGGGATATTGGGTTTCGTAATTATCGGAAGCTGGAAGTATATAGGTCTATTTGATCCTCTTTGCTAGTTCACAAAATCCTGTAACGATACGACGTGCTTTTCCAATAATTGGTGACTTCTGTTAGATTTATTACATTGATTGAAATTCAAAAGAATCAAATAATTCATGTCTGTTTATCAGTTGAATTAATTTTGAATAAATTAAATCAAGATAAACTTGTAGAATTATTAGGAATTCATTAATTTTCGTAGAGATTATCTAGATAAATTTGTTTTGATTAGATAACTTTTCTATTAGGTTATTTGAATTAAAACTGAGACTTTATCTAATAGAATCTCGGGTAGAATAAAAGATTCGCTTAGATTTTTTCAGCAGTTTGGCATGCCGATCATCAAGTTCGGCCTGCCGATGGGGCAAGTTTGGCCTGCTGATTAGGCAGATCAGCCTACCGATGCGCGAAAAAAAGATCAAACATTTTTATGTAGATTTCATTAGATATTGATCCGAATTTGATTCTGATTTGAATTTTTAAGAGCTTATTTGATAAGGACTAACCCTAGACCCAACCTCTATAAATAGGGAGTAAGTCTGATAAGTTATTTAGATCAATTGAGAAATTAAGGGTGATACTTTGCTGGTGAGAATCTAAAACTCCCTGAGAGCTCTTGTTCATAAATCACAAACACTAGCTTTGGGTTCTCTCAATTGGTTGGAAGGAGAGTCACCTGAAGGAAGAGTTGTACGTGTGAGCCCACACTCACTCCGATCATGGATAGAGAATAGCAAAGAAGACCAGTTGGTTGAGGCTCTTCTGGAATGCTACTTCTCTTCACGGATTGCGGGAGTTCTTCGGCATTCAAAGGTTAGTAAGATCTAGTTAATTTATTCATATAGCGTGTCAAACTTGTGTTTTAAAAAATACTTTGATATAAATTTTTTTAGAATTCTGCTGTGTACTATTTTTTCAACAATTGGTATCAGAACCAAGATTTTTACGTAAATTTATGAGTTTGTGATCATGTGATATGTATAAATTATGTGATCTTGATCTCTCCTATGCTTGAATTTAATTTTATAGAGAGTTGACACTCTAGGTTTCTATATAATTATATGTTGTCATGGATTATATGGTGAATGTTTATTAATTAATTATGGTTGATTAAATTATTATTTAATTATTTATTAATTAATTAATTTATATCGGTTATGGTTCCTTAGAGGTTAGAATATGTATCAAGGTTTTTCATGTAATTAGATGGCGAACTATCATCTTTGTCTAAGAATTATTATTTAATTTTAAATTTGTAAGAATTTTGTAATTCAATAATTATTTGGAGAAGACGGATCTAGAAGGCAGATCTAGAAGATGGATGATGACGCTCCAAGGTATTTCTTGAGTCTCTAATTTTATGTTTTTGAATTGCTGAAAATAAAATTGATGAATTGCATTAAAAATTTTATTTTCTAGAAAGGGTAATTTCTGCTCGGTCAACATGCCGAACCATCCAGTTTGGTAGGCCGATGGTCATAGATCGGCAAGCTAGACGTGAGGTTCGGTAGGCCTTCAGTGGGGCAAAAATCAAGAGGCTTTGGCGGCAGGCTGAACTTTCAATTTGGTAGGCCGATCTATCATGAATCGGCAGGCCGACGGATCATGACCGGCAGGCCGATCACCTAGATCGACTTGCCGATAGAGAGCTAGAAATTTCTCCAAAAAAAGGTGCAGTTTTTCAATGTAGTTTTAATTTTATTTTTGGGACAATTCTGAGAAACATTAAATTTGGATATGATCGAAAATATGGAGTATTCGATTCATACTGGATTCAAGGATGAAGAATCGATAAAAATGTTTTGATTATTCTCTTGTAACCTTTATTTTCTATTCCTAGGGTGGAACCATAATATTATAGTTATTTATTATTTTGCTTGTAGCTTTGTTTAATTGCTTTGCTGGTCTGCATTATAATATGATTTGCCATGTATTTTGATAACATGCCATATAGAATAGGGAGTGCCGCTCATATTAAAATTGTTCATGCATGTTCTTGAAATAAAACCTTGATTTCAAAAGATTGAGTGGGAGAAGGTTTTTGAAAAGAGAACCTAAGGCCTCCATCGTTGGTTCATAGGAAGAACATGGTGGTCCTAACCCCTAGGAAGGGATTTTTATCATGTACCAGATCGGATCTTCGAGAGGATAAGGTATTTTAGCATGATTTATGGTTGCACATCCCTAGGTGGTGATTATAAATCATGGATGTAATATTGAAACGATGGTTATACACTCACGTTAATTTTATTATTAACCTCCCCTAGGAGCTCTGTTAATAGAATTAATGGCCAAAGAAACGATTATTAATATATGCTGGATCATACGGGTCTTGGATGGCATATATTAATCAGGAGGGGATCCGTGTTCCTGATTGAATTTGGCATGACTCCCCTGGGAGCTTGTTAAATTCTGAGTTGGGAATTTACGTTGTAAGGTTGTGATATTTTTAAGGTTTTGACACATAAACACATTTGTTTGTTTTTTCATGATTGTGTTATCTTACTAAATTATTATTGTATGTTTGCTTATGTTTGGTATATGATTCTTTATTGTAGATTAAAAATGTCTAAAAACGGTTTATCTTCGATACTTGACAAAAACCTATTAACTAGAGAGAATTATAATGTTTGGAAACGAAACCTGGATATCGTCCTCTCCTTTGAGAAACTAAAATTTATGCTGACAACCCCTTGCCCTCCCGAGCCTATGCGAGATTCCACCAATGAGCAATTTCAAGCATACGATCGCTGGAAAGATGCAAACGATCAGGCCCACTGCTATGTTATAGCTAGCATGAATAACATGTTGTAGGCTCAACATGAAGATTATGAGATTGCAAAGCAGATATGAAAATTACCAATATAATTGGGTTTTCTTTGACATTGAGAGAATTAAAAAAAATATGGAGAAACAATTAAGAAAATAGTAAATAGATATATCATTTTATGGATCTTAAGCAAAGTTGGGCTATCCTATCTTGTTGGCATGTCAACATGAGTGGTATGGATCTTAAATAATCTTGAAGACATGTTTGGAGGTCGGGCCATAACAAAGCGGCATGGGGCGCTTCGAAAACTCTTGAACTATAAACATAGATCGGAGACGTCTGTAAAGGAGCACATGATGTTGGTCATGGGTTACGTCATTGAGGTCAAACCAATGGAGCCGACATCGATGCTGAAACTCAGATGACTATGGTCTTTGAGACTCTGTCAAAGGAATTTAGAGCTACATTTAATTTGAGCAATAGGCAGGATACGACCTTAACAGAATTGATGAAAAAATTATAAGAGTTCAAACTGCTGATCAGGGAGTCTCCTACCAATGGAGAGGCCAATATGGTAGCTGCTTCTAGTTCCAATCCCAATTATGGGAATGGAAAGAAACAATGGGCCAAGAATGGGAAGTCTTCTATTCCTGCTAACAACAAAAGCAAGAAGAAGAAGAAGAAGAACCCGAAGAAGCTTAAGTGCTTCTTCTGCGGGAAGGTCAGGCACATAAAGAAGGATTGCAAGGACTTCCTTTCCAAAGGAGGTAGGTGTGATCTTCTGTATTTAGAAACTTGTTTGGTTGAGGAATCCAGTAACATTTGGATCATAGATTACGGTGCAACTAATCATGTTTGTGTTTCTTTGTAGGGTTCAAAGAAATGAGAAGTCTGCTACATGAAGACTTCACGCTTTGGATGGGTGATGGATCCTTGGTCTTAGTGGAAGCAGTGGGAGACGTCCATCTTTATTTTAATAATTATAGGAATTTAATTTTGTGAGATTGTTTTTATGCTTCTAAATTTAAAAGAAATTTAATTTCTATAGCTTGTTTATTTAAAGACTCCTATTTGGTTTCTTTTAATGATAAAGTGGTGATTCATAAAAATAAATCATTTATCTGTTCTAGATGGATGCAAAATAATCTATATTTTATCAAACCTAAGGTGGACTTACTACTTAATGCTGAGATGAATGATAATAACTCTAAAAGACTTAAAACTTCTCACTCTAATAAGACTTATCATTCATTTGTGCCTTGGTCATATTAACCTAAATAGGATTCAAAGGTTGGTAAGGGATGGACTGTTAAGTCACTTAAAGGTGGAATCTATGCCTCAATGTGAATCTTGTTTGGAGGGTAAAGTGACCAAAAGACCATTCAGGTCTAAAGGCAATAGAGCCGAAGGGGTTTTAGAACTTGTGCATAGTGATGTTTGTGGACCAATGAACATCCGAGGACGAGGAGGGTATGAGTACTTTGTCACTTTTATTGACGATTACTCAAGGTATGGGTATGTGTACCTGATGCACCACAAAAGCAAAACTTTTTGCAAGTTTAAGGAGTTTCGGGCTGAAGTGGAAAAACAATTGGGTAGACCCATAAAGGCACTTGGATCCGATCGAGGTGGAGAATACCTTTGTGATGAGTTCTTGGGACACTTATTGGAGAATGGGATTTTATCCCATTTGACTACGCCAGGCACTCCACAACAGAATGGTGTAGTGGAGAGAAGAAATAGGACTTTATTGGACATGGTAAGGTCCATGATGAGTTATTCATCATTGCCTTTATCCTTTTAGAGATATGCACCACAAACTGCATGTTATCTTTTGAACAACGTGCCTTCAAAATTGGTCCCTAAAACTCCTCACGAGTTGTGGACGGGAAAGAAGACATCCTTAAACCATATTCACATATGGGGATGTTTGGCTCATGTCCTGCTTAAGGATGTGAATAAGCTGGAAGCACATTCGAAAGTTTGCATGTTTGTAGGATATCCAAAAGGGACTAAAGAGGGTTATTTCTATAACCCAAAGGAAAATAAAGTCATGGTTTCAACTAATGCAACTTTCCTTGAGGAGAGTTACATGGACGGCTTTAAACCTTGAAGCAAAGTGGTGCTTGAGGAGTTAAGGAGTGATCCAATCACTCCGGAGGTTCCAAATGAAACCGTTTTGATTAGTGTAGAAAAACCAAACGAACCTGAACAGCAACCTAAGGGGCTTTGGTGTAGTGGGAGGATCGGCCATAAACTAGAGAGGTATATGTTCAATGGAGAGGTCTTCTTGGCTGAACCAAATGAACATAATAGGGATCCTTATACTTACGTAGAGGCTATGAAGGATGTTGATTCAAAACTCTAGACAGAGGCCATGAACACATAGATGAAGTCTATGGAGACTAATCAGGTTTGGGAGCTTATGGATCTTCCTAAAGGGGTAAATCCCATAGGGTGTAAGTGGATCTACAAGAGGAAAAGAGAAGTGGATGGAAAGGTCGAAACCTTTAAGGCTAGGCTAGTAGCTAAGGGTTATACGCAAAAGGAAAGAATCGATTACGAGGAAACCTTTTCGCCTGTAGCCATGCTTAAGTCCATCTAGATTCTTTTGTCCATAGTTGCCGCTCTCGATTATGAGATTTGGCAGATGGATGTCAAGACGGCTTTTCTAAGTGGCTATCTTGATGAGTCCATTTATATGGAACAGCCAGACAGGTTCAAGGTCAAGGGTCAAGAGGGTAAGGTTTAAAAGCTGCTAAAGTCAATTTATGGACTCAAGCAGGCTTCCCGTTCTTGGAACATAAGATTTAATCAGGTGATCAAGACTTATGGGTTCTCACAAAATGTGGATGAGCCATGTGTTTACAAACACATTAAGGATGGGAAGGTGGTTTTTCTACTGCTTTATGTAGATGACATCCTACTAATTGGCAATGACATTAGGGCATTGTCATCGGTCAAAATATGGTTGACCAAACAGTTTGACATGGACTTGGGTGAGGCTAATTTTGTTCTCGGTATCTAGATCTTTCGGGATAGGCAGAACAAAATGATAGCTTTGTCCCAGGCTGGCTACATGGACAAAATTCTCAAGAGGTTTGCAATGCAGGATTCCAAGTAAGGTAGGCAACCATCTAGGTCTGGAATTACTCTTTCTAAGAAAGACTCTCCAAAGTTTGATGAAGAAAAAGAATACATGAAGAAAGTGCCTTATGCTTCGACAGTGGGTATTCCCATGTATGCCATGCTTTGCACACAACCAGATATCTATTGTGCGGTTGGGATTGTAAGTTGATTTCAGGCAGATCCAGGACCGAACCACTAGGTTGCGGTTAAGTATATTTTCAAGTACCTAAGAAGAACTCGAGGGTATATGCTTATGTATTCGAGTGAGGACTTGACTCCTATAGGATATACTGACTCAGATTTTCAATCCTCTTTGAATTCTAGGAAATCGACTTTTGGTTTTGTGTTTACTCTTGGTGGCGGTGCAATCAGTCAGAGAAGTGTGAAACAAGATTGTACTTCGGATTTAACGATGGAGGCCAAATATGTGACAGCTTGTGATGCTTCGAAAGAAGTAGTATGGCTTTGCAAGTTCCTTGGAGATCTTGAGGTAATTCCTGGAATGGACAAAGCGGTATCACTGTACTGTGATAACAGTGCGGCGGTAGCTAATGCTAAGGAACCAAGATTTCACAAGAAGAGTAATCATATTGATCGGAAGTATCATGTGATAAAGGACTTCATTGAGGGCAGGCAAGTCACGGTGTGCAAGATCGCTTCAAAGGACAATTTAGCTGATCCATTTACGAAGACACTTACTGGAAGAGTCTTTAAGAGGCATATGGAAGCTATGGGGATGCAGGATTTGTCATATTTACTCACTTAGTGCAAGTGGGAGATTGTTAGACATGTATGCCCTAAGGAGCAAAAATGTAATAAGTTTTTGGAGACATTTTTATCAATAAAGAATTTATTTATTGTTTATATACCAAATCTTGTCCTCTTTATGTTCATATTTGTTGAATGTATGCTAAGCAAACAATAGTCTGAGACTGTCACTCTAAACCTTTAAGAATTGGGCATATGATGAATAGATTATGCAGAAGACACGATTCTTAAGGTGACGGTCTAAATCATAAGATCTGCAATTGAGGAAATAAAGTTGGACACTTTATTCATGTAAAGATTGTTATGTTGTCTATATCCCTATTGGGAGATGGTTTGTCTTGGCCATCAGAGGTGGACTCCGTAAATAGAAACATTGACACATTGTCATAGGTGACAATATGTTGGATCGGGACATAAAGTGAATTGATTTAGATTAATAATTCTGTCTTAGCAAATCGTTTCACTTTAGACAATCATTTGTATTGTATCTTAATCCTAAGATGAATAGTAGGCCCATTGTCTTGACTTGTGTCTTTTCATGTACCAAAAGGGTAATACGTACATCTTAATAGTGGTATGCATGGCGGTACGTTGGAGGCATGACTCTTGATAGCATAGACCCGTTATTCATAGATATGGAATCCATAGCTCCTCTTTAGGAGTAGTGATATCCTCTTATATGTGTTATCCTGTAATTGAAAAACTGGAGCGCTCAACCATTTGGTTACATAGGTGTAACCGAATGGTATATGTCTTTGGATGGTAAGTTTTTCGATGGTGAGATAATGGAACGTAAGATAAAAATAATCGGGAAGGTAAGACAGAACTTGTCTTTAAGCCAGTTATGGATAATCCTATTGGGATATGATACACTATGATATGTCATGGAGACTTAGCTATACGGGCTTCGTAATTCTATGATGAGGACATCGTTAGCACAAGCAAGAGCACGTAGGATGTGACATATTCAGATTCAATTCAAGTTCCCATTGGTCCGGTTACGAAAGCTCATGCGAAGAAGTTCAAAGAAGCGCTTGTTGGGCTAATTCTAGCAACTTGGGCTCAAGCTATTGCGTGGAGGCCCATTGAGGGAATTGCATGTGACATCCAAACCAACAAATGCATGATTCAAATTCTAGAAGGGACCGAGTAATTTCCATTTTAGTTACTTTCCTGTTTTGATGCGACAAGTGGCGAGAAGAATCAGCTATTTACCTTTTTTAATGTCTAGTTTCCTTTTTTCTTTTAGAAACATGCGTTTGTTTTATTTCTATTATTGTAAGGCTTTTAAGCCATTAAGGGAACTTACCTTATTTGCTTTAGATTAAATGTTTTTCTTTTTTGTAATTGATTTGCCTGAAATTCCATGGGCAATGAGGAGCTGAAATTTGCAAAGGGGAAACCACTATATATTGTAATGAATTTCATTCAATGGAGAGCAGTTTTTTTAACACACAATTTGAGGATTAATTCTCTTCTGTTCTTAGACAAACTATTCGAACTTATTGGAAAATTCTGTGGCATTCATAGACTCATCAATCAGTCCGTCCATAGTTGATTGTGGTCTCCACACATACCAAGGTTCGTGCTTCTTGTTAGGCATTGGGTCGTAGTTCCATTCAAAACCGATTAAGAATTTTGACCTTGGAGACCAATTTTGGTTAGGGTCGTGTCAGTTCTTGGCGGGGTTCGTATCATTTGGCATTAGAGCAAGGTTCTAATTTGGTTTTGGTTATCAGTTCCTTTGTTTATGTTTGTTTCAATTATTCGTGAGTCTTGATTTCCATTATCAAAGTCAGGTTTCAAAAAAAAAAAAAAGATCCGGAAAGAAAAGAGAGAAAAAAAAGGAAAAGAAGAAAAACAAGGGGATCTGAAAAAAAAAATTGAATTCCCGAAATTGAATTCCCTGCAAAGACCAAGAAAATTTTGCTCAAATTTTGTTTCTTTTGGGTGTGATTTCCAAAAGCCTATATTACATGTGCCTGTTATATTCTTGTTTCTAATATGAGCCTCCTTGGTAATCTGTTTGTGAATTGTCAAGGAAATTTTGATATTGATTTAACTAGTTTTATAGGAACTGAGTGAGAATTAACGAGTGGAAAAAGACAAAGAGGCGAGAGCATTAGAGTGGACAAAAGCCAAAAGTATTGAGTGCAAACACGAGTGAAATTGAGTGCAACATTTCACGAGTGAAACACATAAGGGAGTGTGGTAAGGTCCTTTGCATTGTTTCTTACATTGTTTTGCAAAAAAAAAAAAATGTCAAACAACAGCAAGAACACTATTGAGGGTACCTCTGGTGTAGTAGATCCAAAACTCGTTATGGGAAGCGATGATAGGGGAGATGAGGTAATTGTTAAGGGGAGAGTTAGGACAGCTTCATGAGAGGATAGACCAGATAGAAAACGCACGTGTGGAACGGCCACAACATGTTCCCCATGCGCATAGGTAGGAAAGGGTTCCGGTTAGAAGAGAGGTTGATGACTACTACGGGATTGATGGGCAAAAGTTTGATGAAGGAGAAGATTCAGTGGTTAGTCACCAGAGATTTGGATGGTATAGAGGAGTTAGGAACCGAGAAAATGATAGTTTGAGAGGCATAAAAATGAAGATACCATCATTTCAAGGCAAATCAAATCCAGAAGCGTACCTAGAATGGGAGAAGAAAATGTAGTTCGTCTTTGACTGCCACAACTATTCCGAGGTGAAGAAGGTAAAACTGGCTGTAATTGAATTTTTTGATTATGCTATTACCTGGTGGGATCAACTTGTTATAAATAGGAGACGAAATGGAGAGCAACCTATTGAGTCATGGGAAGAGATGAAGACTGTGATGAGGAAGCAATTTGTACCAGCTTACTAATACCGAGAGTTGTACAACAAACTACAAAATCTTAAGCAGGGCAACTGGAGTGCGGAGGAGTACTATAAGGAGAGAAGGATCGGGAGGCTACAATGGCAAGGTTTTTGGCGGGCTTGAACCGAGATATTCACAATGCCGTTGAGCTACAACATTATGTGGAGTTGGAGGACATGGTGCACATGGCTATCAAAATTGAGAATCAACTTATGAGGAGGGGCAGTAACACACGTCGCAGCCAAAACCCTAGTACAACCGCTTGGAAAATGAACCAATGGAAGAAGGATGAGAAGCAACCCAACACCAAGCCAAAGACCAAGCAAAAACAAGAGGTGGCCAGCCATGGGAATCAAGGTAAATCTGATTCTTCCACTACTCAGAATCATGATATTAAATGTTTTAAATTTCAATGCAGGGGTCACATAGCAAGCCAATGTCCGAACAAACGAGCTATGGTGATGCGGGACAATGGAGAGATTGAAACCAACGAGGATTCAGACAACGATTCTATGCCTTCATTAGAGGATGCTGACGATAAAGAGTGCACTATCCAAGGAGAACTTTAAGTGTGCAAGCCAAAGAAGAAGAAGAAGAGGTGCAACGGGAAAACCTCTTCCATACTAGGTGCCATGTCCAAAACAAGGTATGTAGCATGATTATTGATGGTGGGAGTTGTACTAACGTTGCTAGCACAACCATGGTAGAGAAGTTAGGGCTACCAACAAGTAAGCATCCTTGACCTTATAAATTGTAATAGTTAAATGATAGTGGTGAGGTAAAGGTGAATAAGCAAGTGTTAGTTTCTTTTTGCATTGGAAGATATGAAGATGAAGTTTTGTGTGATGTGGTTCCGATGCAAGTTGGGCACTTGTTATTAGGAAGACCATGGCAATTTGATCGGCGAGTTAAACGTGATGGTTTCACCAGCAAGTACTAATTTGTTCACAATAAAAAAATTATCACTCTTGTTCCGTTAACAACAAAACAGGTCTATGAAGACCAAGTGAGTTTATAGAGAGAAAGTGATAAAAAAATGAAGAGTGGAGAAAAATCAAGAGTGGGAGTGCATAGAGAGAGTTTGGCTAGTGAGAGAAAAAAAGAAGAGATGGCCAAGAAAAAGGAGAGCAAAGAGAGCAAGGGAGAGAAAATTGAGAAGGCTAAAAAAAATTCACAATCAGCAAATGAGAGAAAAGCAGAGAGAAAAACAAACTTCTATGTGAAAGGCAGTGAGATTAAAAGGGCGTTGTTTTCAAATCAGCTAATGATTGTACTTTTGTACAAAGAGGCACTCTTAAACACTAACAAACTTGACCCTGCATAGCCTAGTTCTGTTGTTTCTCTATTGCAGGAATTTGAGGATGTATTTTCGAATGAGGTGCCTAATGGTTTGCCACCAATTCAGGGAATAGAACATCAGATTGATTTTGTACCTGCCGCTTCCATTCCAAATCGACCAGCTTATAGAAGCAGCCCCGAGGAGACAAAGAGCTTCAAAGGCAGGTCAGTGAGTTGATGAAAAAGGGGTATGTGAAAGAAAGTATGAGTCTATGCGCCGTTCCAGTC
Organism: Artocarpus heterophyllus; assembly: GCA_025403435.1. NCBI lineage: Eukaryota > Viridiplantae > Streptophyta > Magnoliopsida > Rosales > Moraceae > Artocarpus > Artocarpus heterophyllus. The sequence continues at coordinate 10,798,393 of CM046331.1, forward strand.
TTACTCATGCCTAAGAAGGATGGGACACAGAGGATGTGCGTAGATTGTAGAACCATTAACAATATCACAGTAAAGTATCGCCATCCTATTCCTCATTTAGATAAATTGTTGGATGAATTGCATGGTGCTTCTGTGTTCTCAAAAATTGATTTGAAAAGTGGATACCATCAAATACGCATGAAAGAGGGTGATGAATGGAAAACTGCCTTTAAGACAAAATATGGACTGTATGAGTGGTTAGTAATGCCATTTAGTTTAACTAATGCTCCAAGTACATTTTATGCATTTAATGAATCTTGTGTTACGTGCATTTATTGGTAGGTTTGTTGTTGTGTATTTTGATGATATACTCATTTATAGCAAAGACATGGACCAACATGTAGCGCATTTAAAATCTCTTTTGGATGTGCTTAGAAAGGAGAAGTTGTATGCTAACCTCAAGAAGTGTACCTTTTGCACAAATAAGCTTGTTTTCCTTTGTTTTGTTGTTAGTGCTCAAGGTATACAAGTTGATGAAGAAAAGGTGCAAGCCATCCAGGAGTGGCCGAGTCCAACTAGTGTGGGAAACGTACAGAGTTTTCATGGACTTGCTAGTTTCTACCGGTGGTTTGTGAAAGATTTTAGTACTATAGCCGCACCACTAACTAAAGTGAACAAGAAGAACGTTGGGTTTAGATGGGGAGAAGAGCAAGAAAAGGCATTTCAATTAATCAAGGAAAAGTTGACTAATGCTCCATTGTTATCTTTACCTAATTTTTCCAAAACTTTTGAGATTGAATGTGATGCTTAAGGTGTTGGAATTGGCGCCGTTTTAATGCAGGAAGGGAGACTAGTAGCATATTTCAGTGAGAAGCTGAATGGGGCAACTCTTAATTACCCAACTTATGATAAAGAGATGTATGCATTGGTTCGGGCATTAGAGATGTGGTAGCACTACCTATGGCCTAAGGAGTTCATGATTCACACCGATCATGAGTCCTTGAAACACTTGAAGGAACAACACAAGCTGAACAAGAGGCATGCTCATTGGGTGGAATTCATAGAGACATTTTTGTATGTCATTCGCTACAAGCAAGGTAAGGAAAACGTCGTTGCCGATGCGCTTTTTCATAGGTATGTCTTAATCTCAACTCTTAATGCTAAACTACTAGGTTTTGAACATATTAAAGAATTATATGCTGATGACCGTGACTTTAGTACTGAGTATCAAGCTTGTGAGAGATTTGCTAGTGGTAAGTACTTTAGGCATGAGGGATACTTGTTTCGGGAGAATAAATTGTGTTTGCCTAATTGTTTATTAAGAGATTTGCTGGTGAGAGAATCCCATGGGGGAGGATTGATGGGACATTTTGGAATAATGAAGACCTTGGCGGTGTTGCAGGAACACTTCTATTGGCCACATATGAAACAAGATGTTGAGAGGCTTTGTGGTAGATGTGTAACTTGTAGGCAGGCTAAATCAAGAGTGCAGCCCCACGGTTTGTACACTCCTTTACCAATACCTAGTGAACCCTGGACTGATATTTTGATGGATTTTGTGTTAGGTTTGCCTAGGTCTAAACGAGGAAGAGACTCGATATTTGTGGTCATTGATAGGTTCTCCAAGATTGCCCATTTTATTCCATGCCACAAGATAGATGATGCCTCCAATGTTGCTGATTTGTTCTTTAGGGAAATTGTGAGACTTCATGGTATGCCTAGGACAATTGTTTCTGATAGGGATACCAAGTTCTTAAGCTACTTTTTGAAGACTTTATGGGCTAAGTTAGGGACTAAGCTATTGTTTTCGACTACTTGTCACGCTCAAACAGAAGTTGTGAATAGAACCTTGTCTACTTTGTTGCGGGCTGTCATTAAAAAGAACATCAAAACTTGGGAGGAGTGTTTACCACATGTTGAGTTTGCTTATAAATGATCTATTCATTATGCTACTCAATTTTCACTGTTTGAAATTGTTTATGGTTTTAATCCTTTAACTCCTTTGGATTTAATGCCATTACCTTTGTCTAAGCATGTGAATTTAGATGGAAAAAGAAAAGCTGACCTTGTTAAGCAAATACACGAGAAGGCAAGACTCAACATCGAGCGAAGGACTAAACAACATGCTGAACAAGCCAACAAAGGGCATCACAAGCTCATCTTCGAGCCCGGCGATTGGGTGTGGTTGCACTTACGCAAGGAACGGTTTCTAAAACAAAGGAAATCCAAGCTGTTGCCTAGAGGGGATGGTCCTTTTCAAATTCTTGAAAGGATCAATGATAATGCATACAAGCTAGACTTGCTAGGTGAGTATGGTGTAAGTGCCACCTTTAATGTTTTTGATCTAAGTCCTTTTGATGCAGGCGACGATTTGAGGACAAATCCCTCTCAAGAGGAGGGGAATGATGAGGACATCATTAGCACAAGCAAGAGCACGTGGGATGAGACATATTCAGATCCAATTCAAGTTCCCATTGGTCTGGTTATGAGAGCTCATGCGAAGAAGTTCAAAGAAATGCTTGTTGGGCTGATTCAAGCAACTTGGGCTCAAGCTATTGCATGGAGGCCCATTGAAGGATTTGCATGTGACATCTAGGCCAACAAATGCATGATTCAAGTTCTAGAAGGGACCGAGTAATCATGCTTGCAGAATCAACAAGTGATTAGCACCATATGGCTGCAAATAATCAAGCTACTTTCCATTTCAGTTACTTTCCCATTTTGAGGCGACAAGTGGTGAGAAGAATCAGCTATTTACCTCTTTATTGTCTAGATTCCTTTTCTTTTAGAAACATGCGTTTGTTTTATTTCTATTATTGTAAGGCTTTTAATCCATTAAGGGAACTTACCTTATTTGCTTTAGATTAGACTTTTTTTTTTGGTAATTGATTTGCCTGAAATTCCATGGGTAATTAGGAGCTGAAATTCACAAAGGGGAAACCACTATATATTGTAACAAATTTCATTCAATGGAGAGCAGTTTTTTTAACACACAATTTGAGGTCTAATTCTCTTCGGTTCTTAGACAAACTATTTGAACTTATCAGAAAATTTCATGGTGTTCATAAACTCATCAATCAGTCTATCCATAGCTGATTGTGGCATCCTCACATACCAAGGTTTGTGCTTCTTGTTAGGCATCGGGTTGTGGTTCCATTCAAAATCGATTAAGAATTTCGACCTTGGAGAGCAATTTTGGTTAGGGTCATGTCAGTTCTTGGCGGGGTTCGTATCATCCTATGTAGTTCGAGAGTGCAACTCTAAGCTTTTAGTGGAGTAGCATTGGAGTTGATAATTATGAAATGTATATCTAGGATATTGGGTTTCGTAATTATCGAGAGTTTGAACTATATAGGTCTATTTGGTCCCTTTTGCTAGCTCACAAAATCTTGTAACGATACGGCGTGCTTTTTCAATTATTAGTGACTTATGTCAGATTTATTAGATTGGTTGAAATTTAGAAGAATCAAATAATTCATGTCTGTTTATCGGTTGAATTAATTTTGAATAAATTAAATCAAGATAAAATTGTAGAATTATTAGGAATTCATTTATTTTCCTAGAGATTATCTAGATAAAGTTGTTTCGATTAGATAACTTTTCTATTGGGTTATTTGAATTAAAACTGAGACTTTATCTTATAGAATCTTGGGTGGGAAATAAAAGATTAGCTAAGATTTTTTCGACAGTTTGGCATGCCGATCATCAAGTTTGGCCTGTCAATGCGTAGAAAAAAGATCATGCATTTTTACACGGATTTCATTAGATATTGATCTGAATTTGATTCTGATTCAAATTTTTGAGACCTTATCTGATAAGGACTGACCCTAGACCCAACCTTTATAAAGAGGGAGTAAGTCTCATAAGTTATTTAGATCAATTGAGAGATTAAAAGTGATACTCTTCTGGTGAGAATTTGAAACTCCCTAAGAGCTCTTATTCACAAATCACGAACACTAGCTTTAGGTTCTCTCAATTGGTTGGAAGGAGAGTCACTTGAAGGAAGAGTTGTACGTGTGAGCCCACACTCACTCCAATCGTAGATAGAGAATAGCAAAGAAGACCAATTGGTTGAGGCTCTTCTAGAGTGTTACTTCTCTTCACAGTTGCAGGAGTTCTTCGGCGTTTAAAGGTTAGTAAGATCTGGTTAATTTATGCATATAGCATGTCAAACTTGTGTTTTAGAAAATACTCTAATATAAAATTTTTTAAAATTTTGTTGTGTACTATTTTTCCAACATAGAGTTGCTGACGTCCTAGAGACAAGCCCCTACCGAGCTTGGCGGCCAATAGAGGAGCCATCATCGTCTAGTTTTGAGGACTCTTCTAGTGGTTCTCTTGGTTTGAGGCTACCCATAGCTGATGAAGAGCTCAGGGACGTGATCAGGCAACTATACTTGCCAAGCTAGCTTTGGATCGGAGGTTTGTCCCCAAGTTTTTTTTTTGGTTGAGCTCAGCCTCACTTGTGTTTTTTCTTATTTTGTAAACATGTCATCAAGGGAGTTGTCTAGGCAGGGAATTAGAGGCGAATGGAGGGCATCTATCATTGGACAAAGGGAAGGAGGTTGCTGGGTCGAAGAAAAAGAGGACCAAAAGGGCCGAGCAGCCCCAGTAGTTGACCCACCGAGTATCCACCTCCTTCGCCGACAAGACAAAAGGGCTCCATAAGCTGAGGTGACAACACTTTACCTCCTCCTACAGTTGTTCCACCCCTACCTACCGACCCACTAAGGAGGTGCCGCCCAATACGCCCTTATATAGTCCTGTTCCTTGGGGAGGTTGTGCCTGACGAAAACTTCTTCCTCTTGGCCAGGAACCTAATTTACCAAGACTGCTACCGCATGGCCTTTCAATAGATCATCTAGGTAGATTTGGTCTAAAATCCCAAGCTTTTCAATGCTAGTATTTTTATTTTCTTCTGCTAAGTGTTAGATAAACATTGAGCAAGAGAAAGATGAAAGGCCACTGAGGAGAGGAAGGGAGTGGAGAAAATGTTCAAGAAAAAGACAACAAAGCTTGCCTAGGTAAAGAAGGGGCTAGAGGCCGATGTCACTTGAGCGTAGGAGGAGGCCCAGAAGGCTCGGGAGGGGGCAGAGCAGGCTTGGGTTGCCTTCCTTGTGGTGCAAGAGGAGGCTTGGTTAGCTTGGGAGAAGCATGACCAATTTTGATGAGAAAAGCTGCCTGGGAAACTGAACCTAGCAATGGAGGAGTTTAAGGAGTCTGATGAGTTCATTGATCAATACTACCTCAAGATTAAAGACTTACAAGAGTATTTACTGGAGAAGTGTCTGAAGACCATGGCCATGGATTGGTCTCCGATTGTGGACCCCGAGGTGGGGGACGATGAGGTAGGGAACGAGGAGACCCCAGCACTAGCTGAACAAGGCTTGGTTGTTGACCTAGGCATAATGATGCTGAGGATGAGTTCTAAACCTAATGGAGATTTTAGTTCTTTCTCCTTTTTCCTTTTGATTTGTTTTTTGTTTTGTGCCCAGGTTTAGGAGGTGCTTGGTTACCTATACCTCCCCATAAACTTTTAATGAAATTTTTAATTTTCCCAAGTTTAAAGCTTCCCGAGTTTTGTTTTAGTTTTATTTTTATTTTATATTGTGCTTTTGGGCCAAGCAGAAGCATGTTCGTTTGTCTAGGCCAAGCATAATCTTGGTTGTCTAGCATAGGCCCTTTTGTTTGGGACCATTTGTCTAGCTTCTCCTAGTTTGGGTAGCCTACGGTGGTGCATCCATAGTGCCCTAGTGCCCCTAGAGACTTGTTAAGTCCTTTAGGATTTTACAAGTCTATCTGTAGTCTAGAGGTGACTACCCCGAGGTCATCACCAGTGTTTGGTGTGACTATAAGACAGGTAGTCCATGGTGTATTAGACTAGTCGACTAATGTTTCAAGTCTACTCGTGGTCAGTGTATGTGCCAACCAGTCCCCCAATTGGGAGTTAAACGGCCCCCCTTGTCAGGAGTTGTCTCCTTTTCGAGATTCGAAGTGCTTAGAGGAATTCTTTGGGTTTGTATTTTCATTAGTGTTTTTCTGGGTACATTTCTTTGCTTTGCTTGGCAGGTCTTTAGTTACAAAAAAAAGGAATGCTATGGCCAAAGATCAAAAAAGTTGTTTTGGCTCCTGTTAGCAATTGAACTTATTTAAGTGCTTATGATTCCATGGGTGGACGAGCACATTCCCTTCTATGTCAAAAATCTTGTATATGCTTGGTCAAATGATACCAACCAACTTGAGTGGGTCATCCCACTTGCCAAAAAAACCAAGCCTGGGTTATTAAACGATCACTTTCTTCAAAACTAGGTCACCAACTTTGAAACTTCTCGATTGCACCCGTTTATTATAGTATCAAGTAATATCTTGATTCCAAGCAACAGGGCAGATGAAAGCGGCATCCCTCATTTCTTTTAGGAGATTGAGCTCCAACATCATGAGCTTGACATTTTGTTGCTCGTTGTAGTGTTCAACTCTAAAGCTTAGTAAGTTGACCTCCACTGGAATCATGGCTTCAGCTCCATAGGCTAGGGAGAATGGGGTCTCTCCTGTCGTAGTCCGAGCAGTGGTGTGATATGCCTAGAGCACCTTTGGGAGCTCATTAATCCATGTGCCCTTGAGTCCTTCTAGCTTCTTCCTTAAATTGTCCTTGATGGTTTTGTTGATGGCTTTAACTTGTCCATTGCTTTAAGGATAGCCTAGCGAGGAGAACACTTTCTTGATGCCGAGTTGTTCATACATTTTGAGGAGACTAGCTGCTAGAACTATTGGTAGTTGTTAGTGACTCTGGTATGCAGGATGCCGTACTTACAGATTATATTCTTCCAAATGAAGTTGGTGCACCTGCTTTAGTCATGTCGGTATAGGGTCCGACCTCTACCCACTTGGTGAGGTAATTGATGGCCACTATATAGTATTTCAATTATGATCGGGCTAGGGGTAAAGGTTTGATCAACTCTATGGCCCACTTGGCGTACAGCCAGGTAGATACTACGGAGTTGAGCGGCTTGGCTTGTTGCCTGATTGCTTGAGCAAACTATAGGCATTTGAGGCACGTACGTGTGTATTCTTTGTAGTCTTGGTCCATGGTCAGCTAGTAGTAGCCCTAGCGAAGGCATTTAAGTGATAGAGAGCACCCCTCTACGTGATTGCCATGCAATCTGTTGTGTATTTCTTCCATGAGGTATTGAGCTTCTTGAGGTCTAACACATCTCTAATAGAGTGTAGTGTAGCTGCATCTGTAATGCTTTCCCCGAATTATCAAATAATGGTCCAAGTTGTTATGAATTTGTTAGGCTTTCTCTCGGTTGCTGGGTACCTTAGTTGTGGTTAGATATCAGATGATTGGGTCATTGCTATTTCTAATGCTTGTTGGCTATATTCACCACTTTTTTTCAGATGCTTGGCACAGCCAACCTCTCGATTCGAACTAATGTTAGGTCACTGCTTCAAAGCCCAAGGCCAATTGAGTAAGCATATCGGCCTTGGCATTTTTTGCCCTTGGGTTCTAAACAAAAGTGTAACTCTTGAATTGCCTAAGTAAGGCTTTGAGTTCACTCAAGTACGTGATCATGGACTCACTTCGGGTCTAGAATCCATCGATTAACTGTTGGGCACCATGGCCTGGATGTCGATGCATGTACAATCCACCTCAAGGTCTTGTGTGATTCTAAGCCTTGCTATCAAAGCTTCATATTTGACCTCATTGTTGGAGGCCCTAAAATCAAAATGGAGTGCATAACTTGCCTTGTAGCTATCTAGACTGGTTAGAATGGGACTGACGCCCGAACCATTCATACTCAAGGATCTGTCAACAAATAACCTCTATTTGAGTTCGAGCTTGGTAGCACTACTGCTGGGTGAGTCAAGATCTTCAACGAGTGCCTTCTTAGCCAAAGGGGTGGCTTGTTTGGCATCTATGAATTCTCTGATAAAGTCAGCCAAAGCTTGTGCTTTTATGGCCGTTTGGGGCACAAAGAGTATGTCAAATTCCCCAAGCTCTATAGAACACTTGGCCATCCAACCAGAAATTTTTGGATTTTTGAGGATTTGGTGGAAGGGGTACTTAGTCAGGACTTGAACCGTGTGCCCTTGGAAATACGATTGGAGTTTCCGAGCAGAGGTTATGAGGACAAGTGCTAACTTCTCTAGTAAAGGGTACCTCTCCTCAGCCCCCTCGAAGGCCTTGTTGGTATAGTAAACTAGCTTCTGAACTTTCCTTTCTTCTTGGACAAGGATTGAGCAGATTGCCTTCCCAAAAATGGCCAGGTAGGCATAGAGTATCCCTCTTGCTAGAGGTTTGGATAGGAGCAAGGGTGTGGCCAAGTATTTCTTGAGATTCTAGAGTGCTTTGTCACACTCCTTGCTCCATTCAAACCTCTCCTTAAGTGCCTAGAAAAAAGGTTGGCACTTGTTGGTAGACTGATGGATGAACTTGGACAAGACGGTGATCATTCCAGTTAGCTTCAAGACTTCTTTGATTCTTCAGGGAGAATGCATATCCACCATGGCTTGGGTTTTGGCAGGATAGACTTCGATGTTGCAGTGGTTAACCATAAATCTGAGGAGCTTGCTAGACTCTACCCCGAATGCACACTTGGTCTAGTTGAGCTTTGTCTTATATTCCCAGAGTATGTCGAAGCTATCTTGGAGATCGGAGATGTGGTCTACTGCTTAGACTGATTTAACAAGATGTCATCGTCATACACCTCTATAGTTTTCTTGATCAACTAAACAAATATCTTGTATACCAGGCTCTAGTAAGTGGCATGACCATGTGGCAAAACAGTGCCTGGTCCATAGTGAATGCAACTCAATAGCTGATTTGATAGTAGCCAATGTAGTCATCTATGAAACTCAACAGCTTATGCCTGATAATTGTATCTACTAATTGGTCAATCTAGTTTAGTGGGAAGCAATCTTTTGGAAAGGCTTTATTCAGGTCAAAAAAATCGATACAGACTCGTCACTGCACATTGGCTTTTTTGATCAAGACCACGTTCACAAGCCGCTCTAGATATGTAACCTCACGGATAAATCTAACCTTCAGGAGCTTTTGAACCTCTTCATTAATGGAAGCATAACTCTTCGGGTTAAATGCTCTCAAGTGATGGCTGATGATGCTTAGGTTGATCCTAGGCATGTCCTCGTAGGACCAACAAACACGTCTTGATTTTTCCTTTGGAACTTCTATAGGTCTACCTAGATCTCATGCTTTAGCTGGGATCCGAGTTGAATTGTTCAGTCAGGGTGTTCAGGGTCTAGGTGATACAACACTAAGTCTTCCACAATGGGGCTTGCACCTCCTTTTTTGGCATTATTGGGTCAAGATTGGGTAAAAACTTCAGCTCAACAAGGAATGCAATCTCGCCCACTTTGAAAATGGTTGAGACGTTCAGCTGCTGACCTGCTACTTCCTTGATGGTCTTGACATAGCACTCTCAAGAATCCTTCTGCCTAGACCTTATACTCTGACCCTATTCTAAGTAAGTAACTTCATTGCTAAATGATCGGTTGAGACTATGGCCTTGAAGGCATTGAGAGTTCACCTCACAATGATAATATTATGCTAAGAAGGCTTATCGATGACGAGGAACTCTGCAAGCATCTTACCTGACCAACGTATTTGCTAAATGTGACTAGCAAGCAGATCATGCCTATTGCTTGGATACACTGCCTTAAAAGATTGTACAAAGGTGTCCGGACCGAGATCAGCACGACATTGCTAATCTTGAGTTTGTCAAAGCTTGCTTGAATAAGATATCGATCAAGCTGCCGTTATCAATCAGCACCCCCTGAACAATGTTGTTGGCTATCTGTAGCTCACATACTAAAGCATCGCTATACGAATGAATGACTCGATTCACCTCTTCCTTCATAAAGGTAACGAAAATGTCCTCTTGTCGGTAGATCTTGTTGATGTGTTTAGACATGTTCATGAGGTCGCCCCTTTCGACCATCTTGGCCTCCTGAGCATATGCTTGTCGGCCATTGGAGATGTCTTCGGTGACAGGCCCGCTAAAAAACATGTGCATGATGTTGGACGGGTCTGAGGCATTCCCACCATCGTTATGTGGCCTAGGCTGGCCTTCTTGGGTTGGCTGATCGTTTCTCTTGACATAGGTACTTGGGGTCAAGAGTCACTCGATGAACTCCCTAAAGAGCAATTCTCAGATGAGCTTCTCAATCTGGTCTTTCAATTGGATACAGTCATGAGTGTTATGCCCGATGTCCTTGTGGAAGTTACAGTACTTATTCTAATCTCTCTTAGCTCTATTCCCCTTCAACGGAGGTGGGTTTACTAACAAATTTTGGTTGCTTACCTAGTTCAGCACCTCATCAATGGTGGCTACCAAGGGTGTATAGCTTTGGAATTTCTTAGTAGGGACTTTGGATTTGTCAGCCTTGGGTTTCTTGTTTTGGTCGGTTGTAGGCTGCTTAAGTGGATCCTTCTGTTTTTTGCCCTTATTGTCACTGTTGTTGCCTTCTCTGTCCATGCAGCTCTTCATGTAATCGGTCACATAGACATGCCTTTGGGCATAACTGAGCAATTTGGAAAACGTGCTCGGTTGCTTGAGGGTGAGTGACTAGATTATCTTTTTGCCCCTGAGCCCAACCGAGAAGACGTGCTTTAGAGTTTATTCTTCCAAGTACCTCACCTCTAATGCTGCTCAGGTGAAGCGATTGATATAGTCTCTCATGTCTCTGTAACTTTGGTTAACAACATAAAGATAGGTTACTTCCTTCCTCCTAGTTCGGGACGTGGCAAGAGTAGCTAAGAAGGCATTAGACAACTAGTGGAATGAGGCCATGGTGCCAAGCACGACATGGCGGAACCATTATTGAGCTAGACTGGTCAGTGTAAGTGGAAATGTCTTGCACATAGCAGCACGCTAACATTTTGGAGGAGCACGTGACCTCTGCATAGTTCTAGGTGCTCGTTGGCATCGGTCGTTCTGGCATATGCTTTGATTTGCGGCTCCTTCAACTTGCTAGACATGGGGACCGCATAATTGCATTGGTGAAGGGTGGGTCCGGCATGTCACCTTCATCTACTGTACAACATTAGTTCTTGATCTAGTTGATCTTCTACTGTAGGTCTTGTAGTTGGCGAATGTTGGTGTCTTCGGGCAGTTCCACACTGTAATGGGCTCCACCCTCTACCCTGTCGCCACCTTGCTTGACCTATCCCGAATAAGGTTATCCCTTTGGTCTCCAAGCTTGTCAAAGACCTAGGAACCTTGTGGGGAGCGGTTGTGGCCCTCTCAAGGGCTGAGCTAGCCTTTCGGGACAAGCTTATTGTTCTTAGATATACCCTCCAAGACTTGACGTCTGGTATGCATGGAATTTGTTTCATTCTAAGAGTCACCCCTTTGCCTTGCTCAACCACCTGCCCGGTCTTCCTTGGTAGGAGGAAGGAGAGTGGGGGGTGGTTGTTGTTGTGGTTGTTGTTGCTCCATTTGTTGCATGAGTAGGCGGACTGCAGCAGTCAGCTTGCAGATCAGATCTTGCATAGCCTCTTCTGCCCTACCTCACTGCCCTGGCTGCTTGATTGGGACCTTACTGCTTGGGGCCTCCCGCAATGCCTATTCTGGTTTTGGTTTTAGGCATTGCCCAACCCCTCTTGTCGGGTACTCTTGTCCCGGGTGTTTCCTCTGTTAACCATGCTATGTATGGTCATCGATAGATGTGGCTATTAAGTGAAGTGCTAGAAAGGCATGGGGCCCTCCTTCTAGCGCCAAAATGTTGATGGTTAGCTTTGGTTTGCTGTATATCAACACCACGTGCAGCTGCACATGGTAGTCAGATGGCTCCTCTTACTCCTCTCAGCCACTCGAGGTAGACCCTCACAAGAAGAAGGATGCCTCAGAAATCAAGGGAGCACCAGTGTGGTGCTAGCCAAAGGCTCTTAGATGCTCAAGTCAGGTACCTGTTTGGTAGAGTTCAAGAGCAAAGTTAGGCGGGAAAGAGCACGTTACCTTGAGCCATAGTAAATGCGCTCAATTTATAGGCTACCACTTGAACCAGGTGTTAGGTGGGTTTGACCCATGACCTATAGGTCACATCAAGACCTGTCAAGTGATAGGTGACAAGTTTCATGATTCCTACGGGAGGTTTGGCCTCCATCCGAGGGTTAGAATGAGGCAATATGTTGACCTTTAATGGTGCGTTGTTGCCTGGGTGTAGGATCTGACAGTTTGACCCAAGCACTTTATAGATTCCAAGGAGTTAAGCCCTTGAATAGTAGCCAATCAGGGTGCACAAGCACGTTGAAGAGAGAAATGATGGCCACAGAGCTTCAGATTGGCTTCTCAATGATGTCCCCGAGCACTGCGGCTGAACTACCATGGAGGTGGTCTTCAGGAAATATGCCAACCACACCCCCAAAATAACAAAAGGGCTATATCAAAAAGGTTCTCAAAAGATATGGCATGCAGGATTGCAAACCAGGTGATACCCCTATGGCTAAGGGAGATAAGTTTAGTATTAGTCAGTGCCCTAAGAATGATTTTGAGCAAAAGGAAATGCAGAAGATTCCTTATGCATCAGCATTAGGGAGTTTGATGTATGCTTAGGTTCATACGCGTCTAGATATTAAGTACGTTACTAGGATGTTGGGTAGATATTTAAGCAATCCACGAGTAGATCATTGGGGGATGTTAGTATGCAGTGATGACTGGGAGGAGTTTGATGATCCACCTAATAACCGGGGTAGGTTTGGGTGTGGTTTAGGGAATAGAGAGATAGGCTAGGTAGGCACAGGCGAGATGATAACTTAGGAATCATCAAGGTGAAGATTCTGTGCTTCCAAAGGAAAAATGATCCTGAGGTGTATCTAGAGTGGGAGAAGAGGATGGAGATGGTCTTCGATTCCTACAAATACTCTGAGTTGAAAAAGGTAAAGCTCGCTGCAATTGAATTCACTGACTATGCTATTGTTTGGTGGGATCAGTTGTTCAAGGATAGAAGAAGAAACGGAGACCAAACTGTTGAGATGTGGGAGGAAATGGAAGCAATCATACGCAGACGATTCATCCTGAGTTACTACCATAGGGAGTTGTACAACAAGCTCCAACGCCTTACACAAGGTAATAAGAGTATTGATGAATATCATAAAGAGATGGAGGTCGCCATAATCTGTGCAAATGTAGTGGAGGACTGGGAGGCCACTATGGCTAGGTTTTTGCATGGTTTACACAGTGAGATTGCAGATGTGGTAGAAATGCAACATTATGTGGAGCTGACAGATATGGTGCATCAAGCCACCAAAGTGGAGCAGCAATTAAGGCAAAGAAACATGGCCAAGAGGGGATCTAGCATGGCTACGTCAAACACATGGAGACCAGCCCCTAAACGGGATGAATTTCCAGCAAATAAGCCAAAGACCGAGCCCTCTAAAGATGCCAAACAAGTTGCAGCACCTAAACAAGGTAACACTAAATTTTCTACCTCAAAAAGTCATGACATTAAGTGTTTTAAATGTCAAGGTAGGGGTCACGTATCTCGCGATTGTCCAAACAAGAGAGTGATGGTGATTACAGCTCAAGGAGAGATTGTTTCAGAGGATGAAGAAGAAGAAGGAAGTAGATGACATGCCACCTCTCGAAGATGCCTATGAAGGGGAGTGTGCTATAGTTGGAGAGTCATTAGTGGCAAGACGAGCTCTCAGTGCACAGACTAAAGAAGAAGAGAATAATCAACGAGAGAATTTGTTTCACGCACGGTGTTTTATGAATAACAAGGATTGTAGTGTCATAATAGATGGAGGAAGTTGCAAAAATGTGGCCAGCACCGAGTTAGTGGAGAAATTGGCGTTACCTACCTTGAAGCATCCAAGGCCATACTGGCTTCAATGGCTGAATGATTGTGGTGAGATCAAGGTTACTAAACAGGTGATGGTCGTGTTTTCTATTGGAAAGTATAAGGACAAGGTGCTTTGTGATGTTGTGCCCATGCATGCATGTCACCTCTTATTGGGAAGACCGTGGCCGTTCGATCAACAAACCACACATGACAGTTTCAGCAATAGGTACTCTTTTACCATGAATAAACAGCCAATGTCACTTGTACCATTGACTCCAAAACAAGTTCTTGAAGATCAATTAAAATACAGAGAGCGAGTGAAAAAAGAAAAGAGAAAGAGGGGGAGGCTGAACATAAGAGGAAAGAAAAAGAGAGGAGAGAAAAAGAGAGTGTGAAAAATAAGAGAGAAAAAGAGAAAGGAGAGAGTTCAACCTTAATGTGTGCGAGAGAGGAAAAATACAATTTCAATGCAAAGAAAAGTGAGATCAAGAGAGTTTTAATTTCTCATCAGCCCCTTATAGAACTAATGTACAAGGAGGCCCTTTTAAACACTAATGATCTCGTCGGTTCTTTGTCGAGCAATGTTGTTTCCCTTTTGCAGGAGTTCGAGGATGTATTTCCTGAAGAGTTGCCTCAAGGCTTACCTCCAATTCGAGGAATTGAGCATCAAATTGACTTCATACCTAGTGCTTTAGTTCCAAACCAGCCTACCTATAGGAGTAATCCTAAGGAGACAAGCAAACTTCAAAGGCAAGTATTTGAGTTATTTGAGAAGGGATATGTCTGTGAAAGCATGAGTCCCTGTGCGGTTCCAGTGTTGCTAGTGCCTAAGAAGGATGGGACACGGAGAATGTGTGTAGACTGTCGAGCCATCAACAACATTACGGTAAAGTATCGTCTTCCCATTCCTAGACTAGATGATATGCTAGATGAACTGCATGGTTCTTGTGTTTTTACCAAGATTGATCTTAAGAGTAGATATCACCAACTTAGGATGAAAGAAGGTGATGAGTGGAAAACTGCATTTAAAACAAAATATGGTTTGTATGAATGGTTAGTTATGCCTTTCGGATTAACTAATGCACCTAGCACTTTCATGAGACTTATGAACCATGTTTTGCGTGCTTACATTGGTCAATTTGTAGTTGCCTACTTTGATGATATCCTGATTTATAGCAAAAACTTGGATGATCATGTTGAACATTTAAAACTTGTTTTAGATGTTTTAAGGAAAGAAAAGTTGTTTGCTAACTTCAAGAAATGTACCTTTTGCACAAATAAGCTTGTATTTCTTGGTTTTGTTGTGAGTGTGCAAGGTATATAGGTTGATGAAGAAAAGGTGAAGGCAATCCAAGATTGGCCAACTCCTACAACCATAGGGCAGGTGAGAAGTTTTCATGGCTTGGCTAGTTTCTACAGGCGTTTTGTTCGGGACTTTAGTAGCCTTGCCGCACCTTTGACTGAAGTCTTCAAGAAGAACATTCCATTTAAGTGGGGAGAGGAACAAGAAAAGGGATTCAAACTGATCAAGGAGAAGTTAACAAATGCACCTCTACTTGTTTTACCTAACTTCACTAAAACATTTGAAATTGAGTGTGATGCTTCAGGTACAGGTATTGGAGGCGTTTTGATGCAAGAAGGAAGACCAGTTGCATACTTTAGTGAAAAGTTGAGTGGAGCAGCTCTAAATTATCCCACTTATGATAAGGAGATGTATGCATTGGTTAGAACTTTAGAGACTTGGCAGCACTATCTTTGGCCGAAGGGGTTTGTGATTCACACGAATCATGAATCCTTGAAGCATTTGAAGGGGCAGCACAAATTGAATAAACACCATGCCAAGTGGGTAGAATTCATTGAGACATTCCCATATGTGATCAAATACAAGCAAGGTAAGGAAAACGTAGTTGCCGATACATTATCTCGTAGGTACGCATTGCTTTCAACTCTTGATGCTAAGTTGCTTGGATTTGAGTACATTAAAGAATTGTATGCATTGGATTCTGATTTTGGAGTTGTGTTTAAAGATTGCACAAAGGGGGCATGTGGGAAATACTACTTACATGAGGGTTTCTTGTTTCGAGAAAATAAACTTTGCATTCCTCATTCTTCTTTGCGTGAGTTGTTAGTTAGGGAGGCACATGGCGGTGGTTTGATGGGGCACTTTGGAATAGCTAAGACTTTAGGTGTCTTGCATGAGCATTTCTTTTGGCCACATATGAAGCATGACGTTGAGAGGATTTGTGGGAGATGCATTACATGTAGACAAGCTAAGTCTAGGCTGCAACCACATGGGTTATATACTCCACTTCCTATTCCTAGAGAACCTTGAGTTGACATCTCTATGGACTTTGGGTTTGGGTTACCTAGGACTAAGAGGGGGAGAGATTCTGTGTTTGTGGTAGTTGATAGGTTTTCTAAGATGGCACACTTCATTGCATGTCATAAAACTGATGATGCATCACATATAGCTGATTTGTTTTTCAAGGAGATTGTTAGGTTGCATGGCATGCCTAGGAGTATTGTTTCTTATAGAGATGCAAAGTTCTTGAGTTACTTTTGGAAGACCTTGTGGGCAAAGTTGGGGACTAAGCTATTATTTTCTACTACTTGTCACCCGTAGACTGATGGTCAAACTGAAGTAGTGAACATGACTTTATCTACTCTATTACGTGCTATTATTCAAAAGAATTTGAAAACTTGGGAAGATTGTTTACTACATGTTGAATTTGCATATAATAGAAGTGTTCATTCTGCAACTAAGTTTTCACCGTTTGAAGTTGTTTATGGTTTAATCCATTGACTCCTTTGGATTTAACTCCTTTACCTTTGAATGAACAAGTTAACTTAGATGGCAAGAAAAAAGTTGATTTTGTTTGGCAAATTCATGAGAAGGCAAGACAGAACATAGAGAGGCATACTGAGTAATATGCAAGGCAAGCCAATAAGGACCGCAAGCAGGTGGTGTTTGAACCAGGAGATTGGGTGTGGCTGGGGGGCCCCCGGCCCAGGCCTTGTGCGCGCACCTTGCTCAAACGGGGGGCCTTGGACATGCCCCATCCGCACGTGGGGTGCCTTGGTCAGGGCCTTGCGCGTGCTCGTCCAAGGCCTTGTGCCCACGGGGGGCCCTCGGCCACGGCCTTGCTCGCACGTGGGGCCTCACACATGCACCATCCACGCGGGGGGGGGTCCTCGGCCAAGGCCTTGCGTGTGCAGGGCGGCAGCCACAGGGGCCTCGGCCAGGGCCACACGCCCATCCTCCCACGGGGGCCTCAGCCATGCCCCATCCGCTCGCTAAGGGCATCGTCAAGGGTGGGCAAAGCCCCACGTGGCGTTCATACGCATGCAGGGTGGCCTCGTCAAGGGTGTTAGGCCAATGGGGGGGGCTTGTTCCATGCTTAGGCTCGTGCCACACCGTAGTAAGCATGTGTAGGCTCAGGGTGGCCTGGCGTGGCGAGAGGGTCGTGAGGGCATAACTTCTCGCCCGGGTGTCTAATTTGGGTGAATAAGGTGTCATTTTCGCACAACTTTTTGAGATCTACGCGTCCAGGGCATTGGTTTCTGCTTATTTTCCTTAGAGTTTTAGGCTTCCTCTTAACAAGCCGGTCAGGGACCTGTGCTTGTCATGTTTGAGCACTGAACGCCATGTAACAAGCATGTACAAGTCCCAACAAATGCAATCACACAAACACGAAACTGTGGGGCACCTCATCCACTGCAAAAAAAAGAGGCCAACACTTGGAAGACTATAAAACTTTGTATTTTATTTTGGCTTGGGAGGATACTTGGTAATGCTTATTTCTCGAAACTCACAAACACTTGACAAATTTTTTGCCATGCACTGGGTCTCTCCTACCACGCCTTGGACCCCCGTGGGGCTGTCTCTACAACTCGGGCAACTTATCTTTCACACCTTGCGGGATTATGCCCTCGATCCACATGGGGAGCACCGTGGCCAGTGTTCGCAAACTTCGCTCCCCGACGGGTTACAGCACTTAGAAATTTTTTCGTTCAAGTCTTGGTAATGCACCATCCGCGCCAGGGTTGGTTAGTGGCTGGGGACGCATGGCAAAGCCAGACGCACTCGGCGTGGGGGGTTCAAGGCCCATATGACTACCCCTCGCCCCCAAGTGTTGTAAACCTGTTCGTGGGTCTTTCTGCTGGGCAGGTTTCGACAATGATCCTTCCGCAGGTTCACCTATGGAAACCATGTTACGACTTCTCCTTCCTCTAAATGATACGGTTTAGTGGACTTCTCGTGACGTCACGGGTAGCAAACCGCCCATGTCGCCTCGATCTGAACACTTCACCGGACCATTCAATCGGTAGGAGCGACGGACAGTGTGTACAAAGGGCAGGGACGTAGTCAACACAAGCTGATGACTCGCGCTTACGAGGAATTCCTCATTGAAGCACAACAATTGCAATGATCTATCCCCATGATGATGAAATTTCAAAGATTACCTAGGCCTGTCGGCCAAGGCTATAGACTCGTTGAATACATCAGTGTAGCGCGCGTGCGGCCCAGAACATCTAAGGGCTCATGTTCTTCTTTATTCTTAGAATAGACAAGAATATCATCGATAAATACAACAAAAAATTTATCGAGGAAATCCTTGAATACCCGGTTCATCAAGTCCATAAAGGCAGTAGGTGCATTCGTTAGACCGAAAGGCATAACCACATATTCATGGTGACCATACCTCGACCTGAAAGCAGTCTTAGGAATATCTCCTTCTTTAATCTTCAGCTGGTGATATCCCGATCGTAGATCAATCTTTGAGAACACAGTTGCACCCTTGAGCTAATCAAACAAATCATCGATTCGAGGCAACGGATACTTGTTCTTGATTGTCACCTTGTTCAGCTCTCTGTAGTCAATGCAGAGTCTCATAGTGCCATCCTTCTTCTTTACAAACAAGACTGGAGCTCCCCATTGTGAGTGACTTGGCCTGATGAATCCTTTGTTGAGTAGCTCCTTTAATTGCGTATGAAGCTCCTTTAACTCTGCTAGGGCCATTATGTAAGGCGCTTTTGAGATCGGATCGATGCCAGGAGTGAGCTCAATCTTGAATTCAACTTCTCTTTCTGACGGTAGACTTGTCAGATCATCAGGAAATACTTCAACATATTCATGAACTACAGGTACATCTTTAATTCTTATCTTTTCTTCTTGGCTTTTGTCTACTATGTTCGCCAGATAGCCCATGCAGCCACTTCCTAATAACTTCCTTGCTTTCATTGTGGATAAAATCATGCTGGGTTTCTTCCTAGACTCGCCAACATAAATGAATTTCTGATCACCTTCAAGATGGAAGATTACTTGGAAGATTAAAAAAAAACATTTCATATACATCATCATCATCATATCATAAAAGTGCCCTAAGCACAATTTCATAGAAACATATCTTTCATTACATTGACAATATTAAAACTTATTACATTTTATCTTAAGGGCCCAAGTGTCGCACCATAATCATCATTATAGGCACGCTGTCATGAGAGGAGAAGGGTAGCTAATCCCAAACCAAACACGACATCATAACATATCATATTATAACATTGGTGTGCAACACTTAGTAGGTGATACATATATACATAACTCTTTCATACTTTAAAACGTGTCATCATCATTCATGCATATCTTTTGAACATAGAAACTTTTCATAAGAAAACTTTAAATAAAATCATCGTAGAGTAAACATCATTAGGATCATAATTTCAAACCTTATAAAATCATATCATGATGCAGGTGAGAATGTACTTACTATAAAAGCTAGCTTACTTAACCTTAATATGAGTTGGTGACAATGCCGCGGTCTCGATGTGCTCGTTCCTTTGCATGTTCATGCCATTTATCCATTTAAAGAATACAAATAAAATTAATACTTATTATCATAGCATAATTCATCCATTCATATCACATCACATATACATTCGTCTCATATAAACATAATTCATAATAGGCATCCTTAAGTATAATCATCAAAACATCTCATACATTAAAAACATGAAAATCTGCCAACAATAACAATAGTATAGATGAGTAATCTTTTGAAAACATTTTCTAACAACTAAAAATACATATGTTTTAATTTTAAATTTCATACTAATATCTTATTATCATAAATTTCAATATCATAAAATTATTTCATCATCAATAAAATCATTTAAACATATAAAATATTTCATAAAACGAAAATCCAAAATTAACATTGTTAAAACAGTTTTCTTGACCTAAACTCATAGAAATTTCATAACATAAATTACACTCATCAAAATATTATAAAATTTTGCAGTCCATAACATAACATATACATGAACATTCTTACCAAATTTCGTGAAAAACAACATTCATTTACCCCTTGAATAAAAATTACATTTTTTTCATCCATTATAGCCAAACAACAATATTTTACTGTGAATGGTAGAGGATTGAAAATTCATAACTTATCATGGACATATTGAAATAGCTTGAAATTTGGAGGAACATCACATAACACATGGATGGACATCATATTAAAAATTCAGAACAAAATACAATACTTAGACAAAGATACTGCAGACGAATTGAGGAGAAGAATTGCTTTTTCAGAAACACAAAGAAATGAGTCCTTACCTTAAAAGATTTTCTTCTCAAAATCCTTGAATTCAACAACGAAAGTATAAATTTTTCTTTAAATTCCTTGCAGAGAATTTTCAAGAGGGAGAGAAGGAATAGAATTCATGGAGAAGAGAAGAGGAAGAGATGAGTGAGAAAACGTCTCAGAAATGAATGAGAGGAGGCGTGAGAGGATGAGAGAAAAATGAGCAAAAAGAACGTTAAAAATTTTTAACGTAATACTAATGGGCATAACGTACAAAGAAGGAGAGTCAAAACTCTTCATTAAGTCAGAAATTTCCTGACTAAGACTGAGGCAAATTTTGTGGAGAATGGAGAGCAAAGAGGGAAAGTCAAAATTATTAGTCTCACTTGCCATATTTTTGCCCTCTAAAAATAGGAAACTATTTAAAACAATACCAATGAAAGCAAATTCAAACCTTTTATTTCCTTAACTGAGGAAATTAATCCATAAATATGCCAATTAATCACCCAATTAACGTAATTATCTCAGCCATAAATTTGGAGAGATTTCTGCTGACTGCTCATCAGGTGTCATCGGCCTGCCGATTGTTTCCATCAGCCTGTCGATCTTTGCAGTCTTTTTTTTTTTCCAGCCTGCCGAACTGTCCTTAAAATACCATACTTATAACATTCATGTCATTATTGCATCATAAATAAACACACATTAAAATTAACATGAACACTTGAGCACAACGATTCCATGCGGTCGTCACCTGTCATAAAACTTGAAATAAAAATTTAGTAACATTAAAATCATATATCATAACATATAACATAAATTATAATAATATCTCCTTAACATCGTTACTAACTTAACGTAATCTGTTACATAAAAATAGGTGGGTGATACAACCTTTTCATGATCTGGAATATGAGTGGCCTTGAAATACTGCTCCATATCCCACAAGAAATTCTCCAGTTCTTTGGCATTACGGCCACCGTTGAACGCCTTAGGTTCTGGAACTTTGATCTTCAAAGGGGCCTCATCCACGGCCTGAGGGGTCGCCACGGCCCTCTTGAGGATACTTATCTCATCCTCTAGTCTCTTCGAGTTTTCCTTCACCAAGTCAATCATGGTGATGAAGTCCTACATCATGGAGGAAAACCGCTCTTCCATGTCTCGCAATGTATTAGACCGAACCATGTTTAAGGCTGCCATTTGCTCGGCCTGACGTGCCACCTGCACCGCAAGACTCACCGCATCGTCGCTTTGAGGTTTCCCAATGAAGTCCTCCAAGCGACTAACTCTTTCATGCAACTCATTCATCGTATTACCCATGCTGATCCGATAATCAAACACACAAAACCAACTTACAGAACACACTTTCCAACCTTTTATTAATTCACAAAAGGAATACAAGTTTTACCTCACACGGATCACCACAACACTCACTTCATCACTTGTGAGTTGGTGTCTCAGGGCCTCACTATTTATAGATAAAATTTACAACGTGTGGCTGACACCCGCAGCCACTAAGGATCAACTTTGGGCACTATGCATGCTAACAGCCACGTTGCAGCGACTTCCACAATTTTTGGGCAGAGACTTGGCCCTCTACACGCCACGTGCAGCCTACTAACACCCACACACGTCCTGACGCGCGAACATGGGCCACGTGGGGCGCAGTCATGGTCTAGCCGTTGGTTGGCCAACTCTCTGCTCGATCCACATTCGCCCATGACTTACGCCCACGTGCGTTCAGAGTCTAGCTGTTGTGGCCACATTTCAGAGTTAACCATTGAGGGCACCTGCTTCTGCGGATCGTGTGCACACCACTTTCACACGTGGGCTGAGAGTTTGCTCGCTCACCCAACAACCCACGCACATCTACACATTCCCTTGTCTGTACGCCCACGCTCACGTCACACTGCCTGTCTGAGATGCTCGCGCGCCTATCCGAATGGCCATGCATGTGCACCGACCTACATGTACATTTCTCGCCTAACCCACATGCATGGTCAAGGCCGCCTTGTGCCTGCATACAGATCCTTTAGGTCTTGTCTGAACCATGCAAAAGCGGTTACCACATGCCCCCTTGCCTTGGACATGGGCCACCTACGTCCAAGATTTGCCACCACTAGCTTAGTTCCTAGTTCGGGGGTCTAATAGTAGGCTACTATCCTACCATCAAAAGTTGATAGGGTAGAAATTTGAATGATGCGTCGCCGACACGATGGTCGTGCGATCCATCGAGTTATCATGAATCATTAGAGCTACGGGCAGAGCCCACGTCGACCTTTTATCTAATAAATGCAACCCTTCTAGAAGTCGGGGTTTGTTGCACGTATTAGCTTTAGAATTACTATGGTTATCCAAGTAGTAGGTACCGTCAAACAAACTATAGCTGATTTAATGAGCCATTCGTAGTTTCACAGTCTGAATTAGTTCATACTTACACATGCATGGCTTAATCTTTGAGACAAACATATGACTGCTGGTAGGATCAACCAGGTAACATTCCTCTGTGACTTTGTACCAAATGAACCCAATGGTCAATAAGGTAACGAGAGTCGTTTGTGTCGAGGGACTAGATTTGGAACAACCACAGGCCAAGGCCCTTTGTCTGCGTAATATTCCGCATCCGAGAGCACAAGCAAAGAACCATGGCCCAAGAAAGCCACCTCAAAAGGATTGCTTCAGGGCCACAGTGATTGCTTCGAATCCACCTTGAGACCACAGGGCCACAAGGAGGAACAAGGCAACCAAATAAAGCTTTCCACATAGATAGGCAACACAGGAACCAAGGGTCATGCCCAATGACGTATATTATTTGCTCTTGGGGAAAATTGAAACAGGGTGACGTGTCAACAGTTTGTTGCCCAAGCAAGGAGCCTGCCAACATGCTCAACCCAAACACCACTCACACAACAATTACGTATGCTATACACAACACTACCAAACACGCCTGCAAACCCCATTTAAAACGAGGCCCACGAACTCATCAAGAGGCACCATGGCCGCACCGCTTGACATGAGAACAATATCTTAATCAAGGCAACCAAGCTTCCCCTCTCGAAGCCAACATTCAACCACGACATTAGCACATACCGACCAAGAACCGCCCATAATGGGCTACATACCTTGGAGGCAACAAGCCTTTTAGTGGCCTCTTGATTGCCCAACGAGGGTCAGCTTTCCCATTGAGGTAACGAAGCCCATGCAAAGGCAACAATGTCAACTTGGCGAGGATAAATATGCCCCGCCCTACGCATGCACAACAGGGCCGAGCCATTCCAACCGAGGCAATTAAGCTTCCCCATGCCATGGCAATGCATGACGAGGTCAACATCCTAACTGAGGCAAACACAGCTTCCCCACGTCAAGCCAACAATTCACCGTTGCGGTGAATAAAGCATCCAAGAGACACCCAACATGGGCAACATACCATGGACACAAGCATCACAATGACTTCTTGTTGAAGAGATGAGACTCAGCTCATTAGACTGCCGCCGCCATCTCCTCTGCCGCTACCGCCGTGGTAGCCAACCGTCACCCGACGGCGGCCCGGGGTGGCCCTGCCCATGAGCCCCTATGTGCCCCACACCAAGGCCCAAGGTGTGCACCCGTGTGGGTACACATGGGGTGCAACAGGCGTGGGGGGCATGGGGGCAGGGGGTGGACAGGCAGCCCCCCCCTAAAGAGCTTATTAAGCTTTTTCAGGTCCAGTAGGAAGAGACATGAAAATTTCGAGGAGGTATCATGCCCCTAGAGAATTCTATACTTCATATTTTGAGGAGATTTTTTGCATGAGTGCTTAGAAAAATGTGATCTTGCTAATGGATATTTTTCCAGAATTTTTTTTTAACATTTAACATTTTTTTAATTTTTCAAAGGCAAAAAATTAAAAAATCATAAAAAATAAAATATAAATTCAATTGGTAAGATTTTTGTTGGGTTTTGTTCTAAAAATTAGGTATGATTTTTAGATGAAATAACATGAATGAGTTTATTGGATGAAAGTTTCAAAATTTTTGAAAAACTTAATTTTGGCCCTTTCGTGCGCGCGCTGGGCGCCAGGGCCGCGTACATGGGCGCGCTCTTGGCCTAGGCCTTGTGCTCATGACCTTGCTCACACGGGGGGCCTCAGACATGCCCCATTCGTGTGTGAGGTTCCTCGGTCAAGGCCTTACGCGTGCTCGTCCAAGGCCTGACACGCGCGGGGGGCCCTCGGCCACGGCCTTGAGCGCACGTGGGGCCTCACACACGCACCATCAGCGCGCGGGGGTCCTTAGCCAAGGCCTTGCACTTGCAGGGTGGCAAGGCCACGCGCGTGCCTGGGCCACATGCCCATCCTCGCACGGGGGCCTCAGCCATGCCCCATCCGCACTCTAAGGGCATCGTCAAGGGTGGGCAAAGCCCCACGTGGCGTTCATACACGTGTAGGGTGGCCTCGTCAAGGGTGTTAGGCCAATGGGGGGCCTTGTTCCACGCTTAGGCTCATGCCATGCTGTAATAAGCATGTGTGGGCTCGGGGTGGCCCGGGCAAGGGTCCTTGGGGCCTCGCGGTATGGCGAACAGGTCGTAAGGGCATAACTTCTCGCCCGGATGTCTGATTTGGGTGAATGAGGTCTTGTTTTTGCATAAATTTTTGAGATCTACGCATCCAGGGCATTGGTTTCTGCTTATTTTCCTTAGATTTTTAGGCTTCCTCTTAACAAGCCGGTTAGGGACCTGTGCTTGTCGTGTTTGAGCACTGAACGCCGTGTAACAAGCATGTACAAGTCCCAATGAACGCAATCACACAAACACAA
>CM046331.1:10828551-10836051 GCA_025403435.1 Artocarpus heterophyllus
CTCAAATTGCCACAAGGTAACATCCTGCTCCCAAGTAGCACTGTTCTCCTCTTCACCCTTCCATTTCACAAGAAAATCAGTCTATCGATTCTTCTTGCTCATGCCCATTGTTTGATGGTCAAGGATCTTTTCCACCATTTTGGCAAATTGTTTTCTGATAGTGGGCGGAGCCCTCTTGGCCTGTTGCCTTCGTTCAACAAGTCCTCCTTGTAAGGCTTTAGAAAACTCACGTGGAACGTTGGGTGCACTTTTAGTCGAGGTGGTAGCTTTTACCTGTAAACAACATTCCCAACTTTCTTAATAATTTCAAAGGGACCATCGTACCTTGGAAGAAGCCCACGATGCACTGCTTTGCTGCTTATCTTCTTCCAAATCTATGGGGTCAATTTCAACAACACCATGTCACCAACATTGAACTCGACTTGGCGCCTATGCTGATCAGCATACTTCTTCATGCGCTTGGCTACTTTCATCAAACTGTCTCGGGCCTGTAGTATCAACTCTTGCTTCTCTTCCGTAAAGTGATAGGCTATTGGACAGCTAACTCGCCCTTAGGAATGTGCCACCTCCAATGGGGTCAGGGGCTGATGTCTGAGTGCAAGCTCTACTGGACTCATTCTAGTTGCAGAACTCTGATGTAAGTTGTAGGAGAATTGGGCCACATCAAGTAAATCTAGCCAATTCTTTTGACTTGCCAAGACATAATGCCTTAAAAATTCTTCCAATAGAGCATTAATACGCTCTATTTGGCCGTTGGTCTGTGGATGGTTAGCTGTAGAAAACTTTAACTCAGAACCTATCAAGTTAAAGAGCGCCATCCAAAACTTACCAGTGAACCTTGAATCATGATCACTGACTATGTCTTTAGGCACACCAAAATATTTCACCACATTCTTGAAAAAGAGCTCTGCTGCCACGATAGCTGAGCACTCATGTGGGGCTGTAATGAACACTGCATACTTCAAAAACCGATCTACGATGACCAACACTGACTGCATACCTTGGATTAAAGGGAACCCCGTAATGAAATCCATAGATATTGATTTCCATGGCTTTTCTGGCACCGGGAGTGGCTGTAATAGTCTGGCTACCTTCCTTCTTTTCGTCTTGTCTTGTTGGCACATCAAACAAGTCTTCACATATAGCTCAACATCCTCCTCCATGTTGGGCCAATAATAGCTGCGGGTTAGGAGTGCCATCATCCGTTCTCTCCCTGGATGTCCCGCCCATTGAGGGTCATGCGTCTCCTGCAAAAGTTCCTGTCTTAAGCCACCCGAGTTAGGAATAAATAATTGATTACCTTGGGCATAAAGGAGTCCGTCATCTTCCCAATAACGCCTCACTACTCCTTCTTGAGATGAACATAGGCATGGTCCACCTCAGCTTACTGTTTCACTCGATCAAGAAAAGTTGACTACACTGCCATCAATGCTGCCACATAGTCCTGCACCTCCTTGCGACTCAAGGCGTTAGCAACTTGGTTTTGCTTGCTTGGTTTATGTTCCCACACAAAGTCAAATTCTGCTAGGAATTCCTACCATCAGGCCTGTTTTGGGGTTAACTTCTTTTGGGTCTTGAAATAAGTGTTTGCCACATTGTCTGTCAACACTTTGAACTTCGTTCCCAGCAAGTAATGCCTCCAAGTGTCAAGGCAGTGCACCACTACCGTCATTTCCTTCTCATGGGCTGAGTACTGCTGCTTAGCATTCTTAAGCTTCCTACTTTCATAAGCCACAGGGTGGCCATCCTGCACTAGCACTCCACCAAGAGCTCGGTCTGATGCATCCCTGTGTACCTCAAATGGAAGCTCAAAATCTGGCAATCTCAAGACTGGTTCCGAGGCAGCTGCTCCCTTTAGGTTCTCAAAGGCTTCTTGGCATGCGTCTGTCCACGTCCACTTTTGCTCCTTTCTCAGCAAATCTATCAAAGGGCTTGCCTTCTTTGAATACCCATTGATGAACCGTCGATAGTAATTTGTCAAACTAAGAAAAGAATGCAAGTCTGGCACCTTCGTTGGCGTAGGCCAATCAATGATTGCCTTCACCTTGTCTCGTCCATCCAAATATTGCCTTTGAAAATCCAATGGCCCAAGAATTTGATTTCTTGCCTGCAAAACTCACATTTTTCTTTCTTCACAAATAACTTGTATTCTCTAAGCCTTGAGAATACTTGCCGCAAGTGATTAACATGATCCACCAAGGATCCCGAGTAAACAACAATATCATCCAAATAAACAACCACAAACCAATTCAAAAATTGATAGAGTACCTCGTTCATTAAGTTACAAAACATGGCAGGGGCATTGGTTAAGCCAAAAGGCATCACCAAAAACTCAAATGAACCATACCTCGTCACACAAGACGTCTTAGGCTCATCCCTCTCGGCTATCCGCACCTACCAATAGCCTGGCCATAGGTCCAGCTTTGTGAAGTATGACGCACCTGCCAATCGGTCGAACAAATCCACTGCATTGGGGACTGGGTACTTATTCTTAACAGTCACCTTATTAAGGGCCCGATAGTCTATGCACATCCACAATGAGCCATCCTGCTTGCTCTGAAACAACACAGGGGCACAATAAGGGGCTTTTTATGGTTGTATGAAACCGGCATTTAGCAACTCGTTAAGCTGACTCCTCAGCTCGACCAACTCTGATGGGGCCATCCGATAAGGGGCTTGGGCTGGCGGCCTGGCACCTAGCTCCAGCTCAATCTTGTGGTCCACCACTTGCCTCGGTGGTAATTCCTTTGGTAGCTTTGAGGGCATCACGTCTAAGAACTGCTTTGACACCGTTGCAACTTCAACGGGCACCTCCATGACCTGATCCAGTTTGATTTCTACGAGGGCTGCAACGTAAGTAATCTCGCCCTTTTTCACCCCATTTTTAAATTGCTTAGCCGACTACATCTGTAACTTACTCTCGACCTTTCTAGAGAAGTTAGCGTGAATAAAACACGGATTTTGTTCCTCATTTACTAACATACCCGATAGATGAGGCATGATTGTTGCCTTGGCTTAAACGAAGAAATCAATCCCCAAGATCAACTCAAAATCATCCAAGGCTGCGACGGTAAGATTTATCTGTCCCTCCCAAGCACCAACTTTCAGGGTCGTTGTGGCCACACCTTGGACTGGAGTAGCACCCGAGTTTACCACCATGATTTTGCACGGACTCTGGTTTACCACTAAACCCAACTTGTCCACCATTCTATTGAAAGGAAGTTGTTGGTCGCTCCTGTGTCCAGCAAAGCTCTTATGGTCTTCCCATTTAGTTGCACCACTGCATACAAAAGACCCCTATTTGGGGCTGACTTAACCGTTGAAACCGTATTAAGGAGTTGGAGAGGGTTTACTTGAGAAGTGCTAGATCCACCAGCATTCTCCTCTCCTTCGGACTCTTGAATAGCATTTAATCTTTCTCGCTTTGGGCATTTCTTGGCCATATGTGATCCCCCACAAATAAAACAGCCCGCTTCCTTCTTGCCTCCCTTGGACTCGCCTTGTTCGGTCGTCTTTTTACCCTTCCCTTTGGATTTCTTAAAATCCTTAGAGGGGCCTTTACCTTTTTTGCCTTCTTGACCCTTCTTCTTGTCACCAATTGAGGCAGTTGTGGTGGGTCTAAAGTCGACTAAGCCCTCCGCAGCAGCAATGGCCGAAGGAAGGTCCTTCACGCCTTGTCTCCGCAACTCGGCATGTGCCCACGCTTGCAAGCCTGACAGAAAGTTGAATAGCTTGTCTGCATCCGACATATCTTTGATGTCCAACATCAAAGAACTAAACTCCCGCACATACTCTCAAACAGAACTCGTCTGTCAAAGCTTCTTGAGTGCTTCTCGTGCAATCCATGCGATGTTGCACTGGAGGAACTGATCCTTTAGTTCCTTCTTTAACGTTTCCTAATCCTTGATCGGAGGTTTTCCAGCCCTTGTCTCTCCCAACATCTGGGTTCGCCACCATAGTTTAGCATCACTAGATAAATACATGCTAGTTATGGTTACCTTTTCACGATCTAGAATATGAGCGGCCTTGAAATACTGATCCATATCCCACAAGAAATTCTCCAGTTCTTTGGCGTTATGGCCACCGTTGAACGCCTTAGGTTCTGAAACTTTGATCTTCGAAGGGGCCTCATCCACGGCCTGAAGGGTCACCACGACCCTCTTGAGGATACTTATCTCATCCTCTAGTCTCTTTGAGTTTTCCTTCACCAAGTCAATCATGGTGATGAAGTCCTGCATCATGGAGGAAAACTGCTCTTCCATGTCTCGCAATGTGTCAGACCGAACCATGTTTAAGGCTACCATTTGCTCGGCCTGACATGCCATCGGCATCGTAAGACTCACCGCATCGTCGTTTTGAGGATTCCCAATGAAGTCCTCCAAGCGACTAACTCTTTCACGCAACTCATTCATCGTAACTGTTCCAAGAACGTCCGCCGTTCTCGGCTCTGATACCAGTTGTCACAAGGGCCAAATTTTTCACCGAAAGTCTGCCACTGTGTGGCACTAAGCCACCCGACCTAGTCAGCCTACCCAAGTGTTTACCCACGATGATCTGATAATCAAACACACAAAACCAACTTACAAAAACCACTTTCCAACCTTTTATTAATTCACAAAAGGAATACAAGTTTTGCCTCACACGGATCACCACAACACTCACTTCGTCACTTGTGAGTTGGTGTCTCAGCGCCTCACTATTTATAGACAAAATTTACAACGTGTGGCTGACACCGCCAGCCACTAAGGATCAACTTTGGGACACTATGCATGCTAATAGCCACGTTGCAGCGACTTCCACGATTCTCGGGCAGAGACTTGGCCCTCTACACGCCACGTGCAGCCTGTTAACTTCCTGTCACCTATTAATGCACGAACATGGGCCACGTGGGGTGTAGTCATGGTCTAGCCATTGGCTGGACAACTCTCTGGTCGATCCACATTCGCCCACGACTTACGCCCATGTGCCTTCGAAATCTAGCCATTGTGGCCATGTTTTAGAGCTAGCTGTTGAGGCCACCTGCTTCCGTGGATCGTGTGTGCACCACTCGCAAACGTGGGCTGAGAGTTCGCTTGCTCACCCAATAGCCCATGCACATCTGCATGTTCCCTTTTCAAGGAGGCCTTGTCTGAACCGAGACTTAGCCTGCACTGAAGCCTTGCCTGCCTATGTCTTTGTCCACTGGCTTCCCCCGAGTTTCTCGCATGCTTGTACGCACACCCACGCGCATGTCTCACTGCATGTCCGAGATGCTCGTGAGCCTATCCGAATGCTCACGTGCCTATCTGAATGACCACGCATGTGCACCCACCTGCGTGCACATTTCTCGCCTGACCCACATGAATGGCCAAGGCCACCTTGTGCCTGCATGCTGATCCTTTGGGTCTTGTCCGAACCATGCAAAGGAGGTTACCACATGCCCCCTTGCCTTGGACATGGGCCACCCACATCCAAGATTTGCCACCACTGACTTAGTTCGAAGTTCGGGGGTCTAACAGTAGGCCACTATCCTACCATCGAAAGTTGATAGGGCAGAAATTTGAATGATGCGTCACCGGCACGATGGCCGTGTGATCCCTCGAGTTATCATGAATCATCAGAGCTATGGGCAGAGCCCATGTCCACCTTTTATCTAATAAATGC
Organism: Artocarpus heterophyllus; assembly: GCA_025403435.1. NCBI lineage: Eukaryota > Viridiplantae > Streptophyta > Magnoliopsida > Rosales > Moraceae > Artocarpus > Artocarpus heterophyllus. The sequence continues at coordinate 10,834,195 of CM046331.1, forward strand.
ATCCCTTCCAAAAGTCAGGGTTTGTTGCACGTATTAGCTCTAGAATTACTACGGTTATCCAAGTAGCAGGTACCATCAAACAAACTATAACTGGGCTAGACACCCCTCACATGCCAATTACGTATGCTAGACACAACACCACCAAACACGCCCGCAAACCCCATTTAAAACGACGCCCACTAACGCATCAAGAGGCACCATGGCCACACCGCTTGACATGAGAACAACATCTTAATCAAGGCAACCAAGCTTCCCCTCGCAAAGCCAACATTCAACCATGACATTAGCACATAGTGACCAAAAACCGCCCATAATGGGCTACATATCTTGGAGGCAATAAGCCTTTTAGTGGCCTCTTGATTGCCCAACGAGGGTCAGGTTTCCCATTAAGGTAACAAAGCCCATGCCAAGCCAACAATGTCAACTTGGCAAGGATCAGATTTGCCCCACCCTGCGCATGCACAATAGGGCCAAGCCATTCCAACCGAGGCAACCAAGCTTACCCATGCCATGGCAATGCATGACGAGGCCAACATCCCAACCGAGGCAAACACAGCTTCCCCACGTCAAGCCAACAATCCACCATTGCGGTGCATAAAGCATCCAAGAGACACCCAACATGGGCAACATACCATGGACAGAAGCAGCGCAATGACTTCTTGTTGAAGAGATGAGACTCAGCTCATCAAACCGCCATCGCCATCTCCTCTGCCACCGCCGCCGTGGTAGCCAATCCTCACCCAGCGGCGGCCCTGCCCATGAGCCCCCATGCGCCCCACACCAAGGCCCAAGGTGTGCACCCGTGTGAGCACACATGGGGGGCAACAGGCATGGGGGGCATGGGGTGGAGAGGCAGCCCCCCCCTAAAGAGCTTATTAAGCCTTTTCAGGTCCAGTAGGAAGAGACATGAAAATTTCGAGGAGGTATCATGCCCCTAGAGAATTCTATACTTCGTATTTTGAGGAGATTTTTTGCATGAGTGCCTAGAAAAATGTGATCTTGCTAATGGATATTTTTCCAGAATTTTTTTTAACATTTAGCATTTTTTTTTCAAAGGCAAAAAATTGAAAAAATCATAAAAAATAAAATATAAATTCAATTGGTAAGATTTTTGTTGGATTTTTTTCTAAAAATTAGGTATGATTTTTAGATGAAATAACATGAATGAGTTTAATGGATGAAAGTTTCAAAGTTTTTAAAAAACTTGATTTTGGCCATTTCGTGCACCTGCTGGGCGCCAGGGCCACGCACATGGGCACGCTGGGGGCCTCGACCACCCCCCATCTGCACGTGGGGGGCCTCAGCCACGCCCATCCACTGGGGTGCCCCCGGCCTAGGCCTTGCGCATGCGACCTTGCTCACGCGGGGGGCCTCGGACATGCCCCATCCGAGCGTAGGGTGCCTCGGTCAAGGCCTTACGCGTGCTGGTCCAAGGCCTTGCTCCCACGGGGGACCCTTGGCCTTGGCCTTGCGCGCACGTGGGGCCTCACACACTCACCATATGCACGCGGGGGTCATCAGCCAAGGCCTTGCACGTGCCAGGGCCACACGCCTATCCTCGCACGGGGGCCTCAACCATGCCCCATCTGCGCGCTAAGGGCGTCGTCAAGGGTGGGCAAAGCCCCCACGTGGCGTTCATACGCATGCAGGGTGGCCTCGTCAAGGGTGTTAGGCCAATGTAGAGGCCTTGTTCCAGGCTTAGGCTCATGCCACACCATAATAAGCATGTGTTGGCTCGGGGTGGCCTGGGCAAGGGCCCTTGGGGCCTCACAGCGTGGCGAACAGGTCGTGAGGGCATAACTTCTCGCCCGGGTGTCCGATTTGGACGAATGAGGTGTTGTTTTTGCACAACTTTTC
>CM046331.1:10848551-10851051 GCA_025403435.1 Artocarpus heterophyllus
CGAAAGTTGATAAGGCAGAATTTTGAATGATGCATCACCGGCACGATAGCCGTGCGATCTGTCAAGTTGTCATGAATCATCAGAGCTACAGGTAGGTACCATCAAACAAACTATAACTGATTTAATGCATCCCATCCAGAAGTCGAGGTTTGTTGCACGTATTAGCTATAGAATTACTACACTTGTCCGAGTAGCAGGTACCATCAAACAAACTATAACTGATTTAATAGGCCATTCGTAGTTTCACAGTCTGAATTAGTTCATACTTACACATGCATCGCTTAATCTTTGAGACAAGCATATGACTACTGGCAGGATCAACCAGGTAACATTCCTCTACGACTTCGTACCAAATGAACCCAATGGTCAATAAGGTAACGAGAGTCGTTCGTGTCGAGGGACTAGATTCGAAACAACCACAGGCCAAGGCCCTTAGTTCGCATAATATTTTGCATCCGATAGCACAAGCAAGAACCATGGACCAAGAAAGCCACCTCAAAAGATTTGCTTCAGGGCCACAGTAATTGCTTCAACATCCACCTTGAGACCACAGGGCCACAAGGAGGAACAAGGCAACCAAACAAAGCTTTCCACACCGGTAGGCAACACAGGAACCAAGGGTCACGCCCAATGACGCATATTATTTGCTCTTACGCATATTATTTGCTCTTGGGGCAAATTGAAACAGGGTGACATGTCAATAGTTTGTTGCCCAAGCAAGGAGCTTGCCAACACGCTCAACCCAAACACCACTCACATGCCAATTACGTACGCTAGACACAACACCACCAAACACGCCCGCAAACCCGATTTAAAACAAGGCCCACGAAGGCGTCAAAAGGCACCATGGCCGCACCGCTTGACATGAGAACAATATCTTAATCAAGGCAACCAAGCTTCCCCTCGCAAAGCCAACATTCAACCATGACATTAGCACATAGCGACCAAGAACCGCCCGTAATGGGCTACATCTCTTGGAGGCAACAAGCCTTTTAGTGGCCTCTTGATAGGCCAACGAGGGTCAGCTTTCCCATTGAGGTAACGAAGCCCACGCCAAGCCAACAATGTCAACTTGGCGGGGATCAAATTTGCCCCGCCCTGCGCATGCACAATAGGGCCAAGCCATTCCAACCGAGGCAACCAAGCTTCCCCATGCCATGGCAACACATGACGAGGTCAACATCCCAACCGAGGCAAACACAGCTTCCCCACATCAAGCCAACAATCCACCATTGCGGTGCATAAAGCATCCAAGAGACACCCAACATGGGCAACATACCATGGACACAAGCATCGCAATGACTTCTTGTTGAAGAGATGAGACTCAGCTCATCAGACCACCGCCGCCATCTCCGCTATCGCAGTCCTCATGGTAGCCAACCGTCACCCGACTATGGCCCCAGGCGGCCCTGTCCATGGGTTCCCATGCACCCCACACCAAGGCCCATGGTGTGCACCCGTGTGGGCACACATGGGGGGCAACAGGCGTGGGGGACATGGTGGCAGGGGGGGTGGACAGGCAGCCCCCCCCTAAAGAGCTTATTAAGCTTTTTCAGGTCCAGTAGGAAGAGACATGAAATTTCCAAGGAGGTATCATGCCCCTAGAGAATTCTATACTTTGTATTTTGAGGAGATTTTTTGCATGAGTGCTTAGAAAAATTTGATCTTGCTAATGGATATTTTTCCAGAATTTTTTTTTAATATTTAGCATTTTTTTATTTTTCAACGGCAAAAAATTGAAAAAATCATAAAAAATAAAATATAAATTCAATTGGTAGGATTTTTGTTGGGTTTTGTTCTAAAAATTAAGTATGATTTTTGTTGGCCTTGCACGCACGTGGGGCCTCACACACACACCACCCGTGCGCAGGGGTCCTCGGCCAAGGCCTTACGCGTATAGGGCGGCAAGGCCAAGCTCGTGCCAGGGCCACATGCCCATCCTCGTACGGGGGCCTCAGCCACGCCCCATCTACGCGGTAAGGGCATCGTCAAGGGTGGGCAAAGGCCCACGTGGCGTTCATACGTGTGCAGGGTGGGCTCATCAAGGGTGTTAGGCCAATGGGGGGGCCTTGTTCCATGCTTAGGCTCGTGCCACGCCGTAATTAGCATGTGTGGGCTCGAGGTGGCCTGGGCAAGGGCCCTTGGGGCCTTGCGGCATGGCGAACGGGTCGCGAGGGCATAACTTCTCACCCGGGTGTCCGATTTGGGCGTATGAGGTGTCGTTTTCGCATAACTTTTTAGGATCTAAGCATCTAGGGCATTGATTTCTACTTATTTTCCTTAGATTTTCAGGCTTCCTCTTAACAAGCCAGTTAGAGACCCACGCTTGTCATGTTTGAGCACTGAATGCCGTGTAACAAGCATGTAAGAGTCCCAACAAACGCAATCACACAAACACGATCAGAAAATTAGCCTTAGATGTACACAAACCATCACTTGGTTAACATATCCACCAGGAATAGAACACCCAATGATTTGGAAGTTTTAAGTTAAGCGTGAT
>CM046331.1:10858551-10861051 GCA_025403435.1 Artocarpus heterophyllus
GGGCATGGGGGCAGGGGGGTGGACAGGCAGCCCCCCCCCCCCCCCCCCCCAAAGAGCTTATTAAGCCTTTTCAGGTCCAGCAGGAAGACACATGAAAGTTCTGAGTAGGTATCATGCCGCTAGAGAATTCTATACTTCGTATTCTAAGGAGGTATCATGCCCTAACGATTTTTTTTTAACATTTAGCATTTTTTTTTTATTTTTCAAAGGCAAAAATTTGAAAAAATCATAAAAAATAAAATATAAATTCAATTGGTAAGATTTTTTTTGGGTTTTGTTCTAAAAATTAGGTACGATTTTTCAATGAAATAACATGAATGAGTTTATTAGATGAAAGTTTCAAAATTTTTTTAAAACTTGATTTCGGCCCTTTCGTGCGCGTGCTGGGCGCTAGGGCCGCGCACGCGGGCGCGCTGGGGGCCTCGGCAACCCCCCATCCGAGCGCGGGGGGCCTCGGTCACGCCCATCCACTGGGGGTCCCCAGCCTAGGCCTTTCGCGTGGGACCTTGGTCATGCAGGGGCCTCGGACATGCCCCATCCGCGCGTGGGGTGCCTCGGTCGAGGCCTTCAGCGTGCTCGTCCAGGGCCTTGCGTGCGCATGGGGCCTCACACATGCACCATTCGTGCGCGGGGGTCCTCGGCCAAGGCCTTGCCCGTGTCGGGCAGCAAGTCCACGTGCGTGCCAGGGCCACACGCCCATCCTCGCACGGGCGCTCAGCCATGCCCCATCCGTGCGCTAAGGGTATCGTCAAGGGTGGGCAAGGCCCCACGTGGCGTTCATACTCGTGCAGGGTGGCCTCGTCAAGGGTGTTAGGCCAATGGGGGGGCCTTGTACCACGCTTAGGCTTGTGCCACACCGTAATAAGCGTGTGTGGGCTTGGGGTGGCCCGGGCAAGGGCCCTTGGGGCCTCGCGACATGGCGAACAGGTCGTGAGGGCATAACTTCTCGCTCGGGTGTCCGATTCGATCGAATGAGGTGTCTTTTTCGCACAACTTTTCGATATCTACACGTCCAGGGCATTGGTTTTTGCTTATTTTTATTAGATTTTTAGGCTTCCTCTTGACAAGCCGGTTAGGGACCTGTGCTTGTCGTGTTTGAGCACTGAACGCCGTACAACAAGCATGTACAAGTCCCAACGAACGCAATCACACAAACACGATCGGGAAATCAGCCTTCGATGTGCACAAACCATCACTTGGTTAACATATCCATCAGGAATTGAACACCCAACGATTTGGAAGTTTTAAGTTAAGCGTGATGACACTCTTGGGACTTGTGGTCGGCCGGGTGAGCAGTTAACGCCGCGTAACAAGCATGGTTTGATCGCTTTGTAAACCATCACCAATGTATTGTTGTCTGCAATAACGGCCTGGTCATGCTTTCAACTTGTGGGGCGCCTCATCCACGACAAAAAAAAGAGGCCAACATTTTGAAGACTATAAAACTTTGTATTTTATTTTGGCCTGGGAAGATACTTAGTAATGCTTATTTCCCGAAACTCACAAACACTTGACAAATTTTTCGTCATGCACTGGGTCTCTGCTACCATGCCTTGGACCCCTGTGGGGCTGTCTCTACAACTCGGGTAGCTTTTCTTTCATACCTTGCGGGGTTATGCCCTCGATCCACATGGGGCGCACCATGGCCAGTGTTCGTAAACTTTGCTCCCCGACGGGTTACGTCACTTAGAAATTTTTTGAAGACCAACAATTGCAATGATCTATCCCCATCACGATGAAATTTCAAAGATTACTCGGGCCTGTCAGCCAAGGCTATAGACTCGTTTAATACATCAGTGTAGCGCGCGTGCGGCCCAGAACATCTAAGGGCAACGTAGACCTATTATTGCCTCAAACTTCCTTCGCCTAAGCGGCCATAGTCCGTCTAAGAAGCTGGCCGTGGAGGGTATCCTCCGCATAGCTAGTTAGCAGGCTGAGTTCTCATTCGTTAACGAAATTAACCAGACAAATCGCTCCACCAACTAAGAACAGCCATGCACCACCACCCATAGAATCATGAAAGAGCTCTCAGTCTATCAATCCTTACTATGTCTGGACCTGGTAAGTTTCCCCATGTTGAGTCAAATTAAGCCGCAGGCTCCACTCCTGGTGGTGCCCTTCCATCAATTCCTTTAAGTTTTAGCCTTGTGACCATACTCCCCCCAGAACCCAAAAACTTTGATTTCTCATAAGGTACCGGTGGAGTCCTATAAGCAACATCCACCGTTCCCTGGTCGGCATCGTTTATGGTTGAGACTAGGACGGTATCTGTGTTGGAAAAATGGGTGAGAGGTGCGCAGCGGAATTTTTAAAAATTTTAACATCAGAGTATTTTTCCTAAACACAAGCTTGACATGCTATATGTGTAAATTAAACATATCTTACTAACCTTTGTGTGCCGAATAACCTCCGCAACCTGTGTAGAGAAGTAACTTTCCAGAAGAGCCTCAACCAATCGGTCTTCTTTGCTATTCTCTATCCACAATCGGAGTGAGTGTGG